>VMDR010014744.1:0-23140 GCA_007922815.1 Macrotus californicus | reverse complement strand
TTCTCTATGAATTTGCCTCTGTTGTGCTTGTTAGTTCAATTTGTTTATTAGATCCCACATATGAGTGAATTCATATTGTGTTTTTCTTTCTCTGACTGGCTTATTTCAGTTAGCATAATATTCTCTAGGTCCATCTATACTGTTACAAAGGGTGAAATTCTTTTTTATGGCCAAATAGAATTCCATTGTGTAAATGTCCCGTAGTTATTTTGTCCACTCATCTACTGATGGACACTTGGGCTGCTTCCATATCTTGGCAATTATAATTAACACTGCAATGATCAAAGGGGTGCTTATGTTCTTTCCAATTAGTGATTTGGGTTCCTTCAGGTATATTCCCAGAAGCGGGGTCACTGGGTCAAAAGGCAGATCCATTTTTAATTTTTTGAGGTACCTCCATACTGCTTTCCACAGTGGCTGCACCAGTCTGCATTCCCACCAGCAGTGCAAAAGGGTTCCTCTTTCTCCACATTCTCACCAGCACTTATTGTTTGTTGATAACAATTCTGGCAGGTGTGAGGCAATATCTCATTGTGGTTTTAATTTGCATTTTTCTGATGATGAATGAAATTGAGCACCTTTTCATATGTCTATTGGCCATGTGTATGTCCTCTTTGGAGAAGTGTCTATTCAGTCCTTTTCCCAGTTTTTAATTGGGTTGTTCTTTTGATGTTGAGTTTTATAAGTTCTGTATAAATTTTGGATATTAACCCCTTATCAGACTACTCTGTGAATATGTTCTCCCATTCTGTGGGTTGTGTTTTTATTTGGTTGATGATTTCCTTTGCTGTGCAAAAACTGTACTATATATGACAACCTATAGTATACTCTGTCCAAGGGTGTCAAACTCATTTTCACCGGGGACCACATCAGCCTCGTGGTTGCCTTCAAAGGGACGAAATAATTTTAGGACTGTATAAATGTAACTACTCCTTAACTGTTAAGGAGTTGAAATTACATTTGGCCCTTTGAAGGCAACCACAAGGCTGATGTGGCCCCCAGCGAGAAAGAGTTTGACACCCCTGCTCTATACTATACTATACTATACTATACTATAAAGGCCATAATAATCAAAACAGCATGGTACTGGTATAAAAATGGACACATGGATCAATGGAATAGAATAGAGAGCCCAGAAATAAACCCACAGCTTTATAGTCAATTATCCTTGGACAGAGGAAGCAAGCGCATGCAACGGGCTAAAGATAGTTTATTCAATAAATAGTGTTGGGAAAATTGGACAAATATGTGCAGAAAAAATGAAACTAAACCACCTTCTTATACCATGCACAAGAATACATTCAAATGGATTAAAGACTTAAATGTTAGACCCCAAACCATAAAAATCCTAGAAGAAAACATAGGCAGCAAAATCTTGGACATTGCTCATAGCAATATTTCATCAGATATATCTCCCTAGGAAAGGGAAATAAAATAAAAAATGAACAAATGGGACTATATCAAATTTAAAAAAATTAGTTATTCTTACCTGGAGTTGAGGAACTGTCAGCTCTTCCATTTACTTGTTGTTTTTGGTGTCTTTGATTTTTTAGTATTAACCTCAATCTGTTATTTATTTTTTCAGGGATTTTAAGCCACCCATTTAATTTGTAAGGGTTGCTGCAGTCAAACTAGATAACACAGTCCACAAATCCAGTAAACTGGCACCCCTGTCCTGCCCTGTGCCCTCATCACCCGAAGTGAACTGAGAAAGGTGGTGCGGGCATGACAGCTCTGGAATTCGTCTCTCACTTCGAGACTCTTGAGAACTCAACCAGGGGAGGGTGTAAGTGTCAGACAAAAATAAATGCAAATAAAAGTTCTAAGTTATTTTTTATACTGTCGTAGATGTTTTATACAATTCCTGGGGAAAAGCACCCCATCAGGGAAGATATGATGCAAGTCCGTGTTTCTCAAATTTTCATGCATGTAGACATTGTTTGAGGATCTTGTTAAAATGCATGTTCCAATTCAGTAGATCTGGAACTGGTCCTGAGATGCTGCTGGCAACTGCGAGAACTAGGGGAACATACCTGTCTGTCAGCAATTGAGGAGGAGTGGTAGAGATCAGGAGGTTAGGAGGAAAATCATCTGCGAAACGAGAGGTGTACTTGTGTAGTTAATTTGAAGACCCTGAGCATGATTTTTAAAAAATATTATTAGCTATTATTATTAAATTGGGTCCCCTATGACAAAAACCACAATTGTGCCTGGTTTGAATTTTTCCATCTGTCTGAAGTTACATTGGATGAGATATAGCCCAGTCTAATTTCAGCATGAATTGGAATGATAGATTCATAAAACTCAATGAATTCACCACCATTTAACTAATTTCAATCATGTATATATGTAAATGTGTTTGTGTATATATACTGTGTATATATGTACATATGTTGTATTATGTAATGTACAGGCTTTGTTCAGCATGTATATTTATAATCATATACTATTTATGTGATTTAATTATATAAATATTATATAATACACACTTATATACACACATATACACACATTCATACATACATGCATATACATACATAATTCACTGAGATCCAGAAAAGTGGACACAAGCTACTTGAAGTAGTTAGCTCTCAGCCCAAATACTTGGTAGCATTTTCTGTCCCGGCTGTAAGGGGGTCAGGCTGTAAGGGTAGCATCCCACATCTCAGACTGGAATATTGCAAACGCTACTGCAAACAGGAACAGAAACTTTGGTGTTCTCAGACCTGGACATTCTAGTGCAGCACTCCATAGAAGACTGGCTTTCATTTTAATAACTATTCAGACAGGTTCCAAGACACAAGTAAAACATTTGCATAGTATATTTGGAGGACAAGAAGAAAGAGAAATAATGAGAAGGGTGTTCCCATTTTCTTCATGGTAGTCCCCCCGCTACAAGTGTCCAGTGATCAGTTACCTGTCGTTCTGAGCTATGGAACCCGCATGCTCTATTAACTGTGGTGTTAGGAAATAGCTTCTGGCAATTTTCCATCATGTCGATTACCTGAGTATTTACGTTAGGAGAAACATTTGTATAATGAGTACAAAAAAAAACCCTGTTAGCATGTCCCCATTAGATGTATAAAATATTTTCCTTCCTCTAAGATATGCTGTAGAGTACAACTTAGTGATGCGCATTAGATACTGGAGCTTGGAGAAGCAAAAGGTTCAGTTCAGTCTCTGGCTCATTATTCGTTCTTTTTGTATTTCATTTCTTTATTGAATGTAAATTGAACTTGGGAATATTTGGAATACTAGTAATAGGTTTTTAAAAAAATCATTGAAAGAAGATCTCAGAAACTCTTCTGTAGAAAAACTTGGAAAAGATGGTTTCATTGTACTCTCAAGAAGTTATTTATAACAAAGCATCAGTTGCCTTTGAAAGACATGGTTCACATTTTGATCAATACTTCCCATCTGATATATAATTCAGCCTGAATGTGACATGACATTCATTTTTCTTCATGGCATTGAGTGACTTGATGCTATTTCAAATGGTAAATCTGTGGGTTTGGATTATAAAAAGAGAAAGCATTTTAATAATAAGCCAAGAACTAAATTGATAAGGTTCTATTTTAGCCTTTTACAGGCAAATTAGCTATGAGCTTAGTGTCAAAATTTAGTGAAGTCACACAGCGTCACCATGTTTTCTGGTTTCTACAATTACATGCTATTTTTAAACTCTTATTTTCTTCCTTTTTCTCTCTGCCTTCATTATCCCAAACATCAACCTGAGATTTCCCTAGGAACCTTTAAAATTCATCATGACTTTTGGTCCCCCTCCTTACACTGCTAGCTCTCTAAAAATTTATCAATTGTTTAGATGCCATTTAATATCAGGTAATATTTTGTACTGCAATAAGAAGTGATAAAAAAATCAACAACGATTGAGCTGTAGTGATTTTTTTTTTCTCAGAGACTTCAACAGGTATTTGATTTTACTTGAAATTTATGCTAGATAGTTTAAGCTAAGACTCCAACATTTGAATTATATGTTTGCATTTTTTATTGAAATTTATGTGCACCACCAGCATAGTTTATGCTAAGAGGAACTGGCCTTAAGGCACAATGAATCTGTGTTTGCACTTTACCAAACCTACATAAATAATTTCTTTTAGAGGTAACCACTTTGTATGCACACTGTCTAAAGTGCATATGAATTTGGAAATGCATTTTACTGACAAGTCCAAGTTTCAAGAGTTGAGAATGCCCATTTATAACTGGTACTATTTGCCTACTTCCTTCTGCTGGAAATGTGAATCTGTCAATTAAGAGTGTCAAAGAGTTACTGAAACCTGTAAGATGACTCCCAGCTACTTCAGACTTCGGAAACAGGAAAGGCTCCTGGGTTCCTTGCCAAGGAATGGGCTTGCCCTGGTAACCACCACTCATTCAATAGCTGAGAACCCCTGACAGAGTATCATTTTTCCCCCTCGAAGTGATGGTGCTAACACACACCATATGCTTAGCATTATTTCTGTGTAAAGGGTTTTGGAATTTATTTGGAGACTTTGTTGAGAATAGTATTGAATGGTAAGCTAGTCTTCTTTGAAAACATTAATAGATATTGAATTACCTGAGTATATAATATCTGTGTTTTATAAACATACCCGAGATATGCACAGACACTCTTGACTGTTGCCTTTGTTTTGGGTGGATTACTGCTCTCAAACGATGTCATGTCAGACTCTCCTGGCTTCCCCCGTCACATGACAGTGCCTGTGAGTGTCCTGTGTGTGCTCCGTCATATTGGCCCCCTTTCACAGCCTGTTTCCTCAATCTCAGTGCTCCTCAGACATCTTCTTAACTTTCTCCCCCGCTCATCATGGGAGATGTGTACAGTCTACTATACACAGGTGATGACTTCTCACAGCTGCTTCCCCAATACATCAGACCTCTGTATTCAACCTTTTAACAGATTGCTATTGGAATGTTCCAGAAGCAGCTTAAACTCAGCATTTCTAAAGCAACATTTTTTCACTGTATGCTTCAGCTGTATTGATCCAGTTTTGGCTTACTGGAGGTACCACGCTGTCCCAGACTTGTTTGCACATACCTTTGTCCTGAAACACGCTTTGCCTCCAGCTAATTCCTATTCACTTCACAGGTCTTGTAATTGACTTTCACAGGAAGCCTTTCCCCACTCTTCTGTTAGGGTCTGAGTGCTCTGTGATATAGTAATATTGATAATATCATAATATTATAGTAGTATATTATAGTACATGATATAGTAATATGTTATATATAATATTAACACATTATATAGTAATATAATATTTATAGTAATATATTGCAGTAATATAGTATAGTAATATAATATTTTTATCAATGTAGTAATATACTATAGTGATAAAGGTAATGATGAAGATCATAATGATACATTATCAGTTTCTTATTGGTGCTGTATCAAACTACTACATCTGTTGTAGCTTAAACTAACACACATTTTAAAAAAGTAAAGAAAATAAAATAGCATAAATGTAATATCTTACAGTTCTAAAGGTTGGCACCTGGACACCGCTTTCACTAGAGGCTTTAGGAGACACTGTACAGTTTCTTGCCTTTTTGTATTTTCTGGAGGCTGCCTGCGTTCCTAGGCTCCTGGTTCCCTCCATCTTCCAAGCTGGCAGTGGCCGGCAGAGTATATCTCACATTGCACCAGTCTGGCACTGCCTGCTTTGCTCTCTGCTTTCATTTTTTAGGACCCTTGTGATTATGTTTAGTCAATTCAGGATGCTTTTCCAATTGAAGGTTAGCTAATTAGTACCACCTTAATGCCGTTGGTGACCTTAAGTCATCTTTGCCAAGTAGTCTAATACAGTCACAGGTGCTGGGACTCAGGGCGTGGACATCTTCGGAGGGACATTTTTCTGTTTCTGGCAATAGCTAACAGCTATTGAGAACTTACCATTTGCCAGGTACTGTTCTAAGCACCTGGTGTGTATTAACTCACATAGTTGTCAAGAACTGTGAAAGGTCTGAGTTTTACCTTACCCTGTTTGCAAGCTTGACAAGTCAGCCTGTCATTGTTTCATGAATGTTGGCAGAAGACAAGAAACTTCTGGATGAGAGACAGAAAACTTGGTTCCTCTAGCTATAACAGCAGCCAGAGCATCGCCATTATTTGTGCCAGTTCCCTGAGCCCCGATTCCCAGCAGCAACGCAGAGTGGTCGAGGCAACACCTGCATGTGCAATGGATTATGTTACAGGTGAGGAACCCTGAGCCTGGGGAGTCTGACTCTTTTATAAATGATGATGTGTATGACTGTCCTTCGCACTGGAGAGGATGCTATTTCTACTTCTGCTCTAGTCATCCTTAAGAAGATAGTTTGGAACAAAAAGCGGTTAGTGCCTGATGCTCATAGACACAAAAATGTGAGAGACCCTTGAGAATTATGTTTCAACAATAACCCTGGTAGTAACCCTGTGAAATAGTTGCAATTAAAATCATCTTCATTTTACAAGAAAGGAAAATGAGGGGCATAAATGGTAAGTAATGTGCCCCATTAAGTAGCAGAATTGAATTTTGAGCTAGGCTGCCTGGCTTCAGAGCCCACGTTCTAAATCTCTGCGCTGCACCCATTACACCATGTACTCATCACAGCATATAGACGTACACTATGCTGAACTTCCCTCACGTGTGCCTGCAATATATATGCTTTTTAACTTGTTTGTATCCCCCATTGGTTTTTAAGCTCCGGGGGAGTTTAATGGGACCATATCTTTATTGTGCAAGGCTTGTATATCCAGTGCTCAGATCAGTCTGGCCTATATTAGGTAATGAGTGAGTGTGTCAGGAATACATGAAAGTATGTCATACATGAAATTTTAATGGAGAGGAGCCTCTACTTCAGTCTGCATTCTCTAGCAGTGAATCTTTGTTATAGAGCAAGCAGTAGCCCCTGGGGCCGGTCACCGAGTGACGGGGATGAGGTCAGTTAGTTTGCTTTCCTTGTTTACGCTTAATCATGTCCATTAAAGCAAAGACCATGAGTTTTGAAAGAATGAAGATGCAAAATATGATGATGGAAATTAAAGTGGACCTATTTTTAAAAATTAAATGGGTGAGAAACTGACAAATGTTGCTTTTGCAAATGGGATAAGTCCTTTGGCATAGAAATTTTTTTTCGGGGGAAAAGGAAATTAGACAACACATGAAATGTACTTCTCCTTTGCAATGGGCAGTGATAAGTAAGAGTTGAGGAAAAGTACGGAATGAAAAAAAAACAAACCCTAGCAAACTTTTGAGTGTATGGCAGGAGAATCAACAAGAACAGTGAGTGCATGTTGTGGGGATTATGGCCTAATGGTGGGAGTTTGAGACTTAAAGTACAAGTGGTGCTGATAAAAAATCTGTTGTAGACCACTATGTGTAACTGCGACTAGTCTTTTCTGATGGAAAGATGCCCAAGGAGAAAGCTGATCAGGAGGAAAGTGTGTTTAGTTTTAAAACATTGAAGGACTGGTTCACTTTGGATTTTGGTGCCAATGTATCCAGGGGTAGCACAGCTCAGACTCCTCTTTCAGATGAACTTAAAAACACCCATTGACTGCCTAGCTTGTTCGTGAGGTACAAACAAACGTCCAATGTGCACTTGAAAAGAAGAGAGAAAGTTGGTTGTTCTCAGGTTAATAAATACCAATAATGGCTGATTCCTATGAATTTTATCTCATTGATACTGCTATTTCAAGTGCAATTTATATTCTGACTAGCCACATATGGTGACTGTTGGAACAAATATATATATATGCATAAATGTATATGTAAAAAGTACCTTGAACAAGTGACAGGCATGGGCATAATGAAAATGCAACTTTATTTTAACCTGCTGTACCTTTGAAATGTATTTAGCACCCCTGAATGATGTAGGCATGTCCTATGGTGTTTATTCTTTTACTCATTCATAGATAGGTGCTCTATTGCATTATGTTACAAAATAAAATTTTAATTCAGAAATCAAAGTGCTTAATGTAACACATTACACCAACAGTTCATCTTTGCTCGAACACAAGTCTCCTCCTATCTCAACGTAAGGCCTTTGCTGCATTCAGTGCCCCCAAGGTGGGCATGGCCTGCAAAGATCCCAAATCATGATAATGTTGATTTATCATATTTTCTGATTAGAACTAAGTGCTTTACATGAACCTAAAAAACCCACCTCATTAAATCTTCACAACAGCCTACAAGGAAGGGATCATTTACATGTCCATTTATCAATGAGGGAGTAGAAACTGAGAGTGAACAAGTTTTCAAGGTCCCCCAGCTCTCAAGTGTTGGACCTGGGTTTGTATCCCAGAGTGTGTGGCCTTCAAAGCTCCATCTTTTAACTGTTCTGCCCACTGCCCTCTGCCAAGGAGACCTGGGCAGCAGTGCTGGGAAGGTAATTTAGATCATCATTGAGATGCTGCGAGGGTACAGCATAGAAGACAGTGTGGAGGGTGAAATTCAAAGGGTAAAGAGAGGCAGGAAGCAGAAGTTAGAGTTAGGTCAACAGCCTGGGGATTTGAGAGCAAGATGGGCTTTCGGGAAAGGACCAGGGCAGAGTGCAGAATGGGTCTGAATTTGGAGAGAGTACATCTGAGAGATATGAAGCAGGGGTTAGGGAGGTGATTTAAAGGAGCAGCAGAGCACTGCCCATGGCTGAGAGCAAAACTGTGGAAATGGTGAGCAGGACTGCAGAATTGAACGCTTTTTCTTGGAAGAGCATTGGTAATGGTTGCACATCTGTTTGGTTTGTAATACAAAGTAAAACCGGTTGTAAGATCTATTCAGCATAACTTGACATCAAAAGGCAAACTATTCATTTATGTTGTGATTAACTTGAGTGTGCGCCATGTGCTTGGTACTCTCCCAGGCACTGGGCATGCTGCAACTGAAGTAAGAAATGACCTGCCTTGGAGCTGAAGCTCAATTGCGTTGATATTTCAGTTTAGGTGTTAACTTCTCAGGGAGGCTTTTCCTGGTCACTCAGTCCAGGCCATCTTCATGCCATCCCCATGACCCTTTACGTAGCCTTGTGTTATTTCTGTCACAGCCCGCATCTCAATCTCATCTTATCTTGGTTATTTATTCATCTGGATGTGGTTTGGCTCCCTACCTTACCCAGCTCCCCTCCGCTCCTGAAGCGGGAATGTGCACTCCATCACAGCAGGGTCCTTGTCAGTCCCTTCCTCTGTTGGTACAGAGAAAAGACTCAATAAACTTAGTAAATCAGTGAGTGAATGAGATGTGCTACATGTACAAGGAAAAAGAGAAAGATCAGGCACTCCCTTGATAAAGCCTTATGGATTTTTTCCTCCTGTGAGACCAACATTTCTGGTATTAATATGTGGCACTTTAGATTTTTTGAGCAGAAAAGCTCACGCTCAACCAGGGAGCAGTGTTGCCTTATAAGGAAAGCACCACATCCTCTGATCACGCTTGGCCTTGGCAGTAGGTCTGTCTTCTACCTAGGCTCTTGAGTTGCCAGGGATAACACTTCCTTCCTTGGTATTCAGTTCCTTGTCTTCCAAGGTTTTATATCCTTTTTCGGGTTCAAGGGTGAAGTCTGGGGCACTGGGTTTCTGATCTTAGTAGGTACTCTCTTAATAGTCTCAAAATATTTACATAAATGGGTTGCATAATATTGCATAAAATTCAGAGTGAATTGACAGTGTTGGATGAGGACAGCTTGCAGGCAGGGATTGGCTGGTGAAGAAACTGGAGGGAAGACATGATGTCAGGGTGTCTCGCTTAGGGAAAGGGGAAGTGTCAGGAGAAAACAGGATAATTGACAAGTATCTGAGGTCACGTTTCAAATGTACCTTTTCTACCTCTGTCACTCTTAGAGCTTAGGGTGTAAGGTTGATAGTGTGGCAGAGAACATCTGAGCTGGAGGACACCAGACTCTCATACTGGAGCCAGAGCTTGGATTAGCCCACAGCTAGGACAAGGAATCTTGTCCTGCATGATGCATTATGACAATCTGTGAGCTCAGAATGTGACTGTGGCAGAGGAGAGGCCTGGTATTGCACACGTTTGTTTCCCCCCCCCCCCACCCCACAGTGGTTACTTCATAATGGGGAATACATTAGTTTATATTTCTAGTTTCCAAATTATACATCAGACCACTGCCACTAACGCCAGAGACTGGATTTCTGTTGTATGTACTCTGAAGCCTCGTTTGGTGATTCTTTGGACCTTTCCAATGGTTTCAGTGTTCCTTTGAGCATGGTCTTGTCAGGCTTGTGGGCATTTCTCATGGGACCCAATTTTCCCCAGCATGCAAAAAAGGAGGCAACAAGGCTTTCTGCAGGTTTATGCCAGATTAAAGGGAAGGGGGCTTTTCCAGAAGGGACCGTACAATAGACTGGGGGTCTATCAAGGAGCAGTTTACTATAAAGGTGGTTAGGGTACTTTCCCCCAGAGCTGTAAGACAGCTGTCTGGGCATGTGGGTCGTGACAGATGACACTGGTGTGGGTGAGAACACTTAAAGAAAACCAGTGATGGAAAAAAACACACAGTTGGAAATCCTGGGGACTTTGATTTTCAAAAGTCAGAGGATGACAAGAAAAAAAAAAAACCCTACAACAACTAAAAAAAAAAAAAAGGCTAATCTAAGAAGTCGATGGAAAAAAGTGGATAGCCTGTTACGATAGATCCTGATCAAAGTATGATAATTGTCAGCAGTATCAGAAATAAATAAGTAAGAGCAGAGAGAAGTTTCTATGAGATTTGTGATTTTAGTTATTGAGAGCTGTTTCAACACAGTGCAAATTATAGTGCATTGAAAGAACCAAGTAGAGAAAGCTAGATTTTTATGTTAATTTATATAACCACATTCACTAGCATTATATGAATATTTGCTATCTGCCTACACTTTTTAGGTCTGTAGTAATTAATTGGAAGCAGACTGATATACATAATTTTATCCAGGACTTTCTTTGAATTCTCAAGTAAATTAGATTTTGAAATATTGGAGTTATCTTACCTCTGTTTTCAAGGCACATTCAAGAATTATAGTTGCACATTTTGATGGATGTAGCCTCATGACAAATTTATTTTGCAAAAATTAAAATATTTTATTTCATTGTGAATAAATCATATCTTCTTTAAAGTTCACAAAAATAATATTTCATTTATTTAATGTACTCTTTTAATACTTTCTTTTTTCCTTTATTTTTTATTTTTAATTACCTTTTATTGATTCTGCTATTACAGCTACCCCAATTTTTTTCCCTTTGCCCTCCTCGACCCAGCACCCCTACTGCCTCAGGCAACCCCACACCATTGTTCATGTCCGTCGGTCATATGTATAAGTTCTTTGGCTACTCCATTTCCTATACTGTACTTTACATCCCCATGACTATTCTGTAACTACCTATTTGTACTTCTTAATCCCCCTCAACTCTTCACCCATTCACTCACACCCACCTTCCACCTGACAACCATCAAAACACTCTCCATATCCATGATTCTGTCTCTGTTCTTCTTGTTTGCTTAGTTTGATTTTTTAGATTCAATTGTTGATAGATATGTATTTATTGCCATTTTACTATTCATAGTTTTGATCTTCTTTTTCTTAATTAAGTCCCTTTAACTTTTCACTGAATAATGGTTTGATGATGATGAACTTTTTTAGTTTTTCCTTGTTTTGGAAGCTGTTTATCTGCCCTTCAATTCTAAATGATAGCTTTGCTGGGTAGAGCAATCTAGGCTGTAGGTCCCTACTTTTCATAACTTCGAATATTTCTTGCCAATCCCTTCTAGCCACAAAAGTTTCTTTTGAGAAATTAGCTGACAGTCTTACAGGAACTCCCCTGTAGGTAACTAACTGCTTTTCTCTTGTGCTTTTAAGATTCTCTCTTTACCTTTAACCTTTGGCATTTTAATTATTATGTGTCTGGTGTGGGCCTGTTTGCATCCATCTTGTTTGGGATTTTCTGTGCTTCCTGGACTTGCATGTCTATTTCCTTCACCAAGTCAGGGAAGTTTCCTTTCATTATTTTTACAAATAGATGTTCAATTTTGTGCTCTTTCTCTTCTCCTTCTCGCACTCCTACAGTGCAAATGTTGGAATGCTTGAAGTTGTCCCAGTGGCTCCTTACTGTGTCCTCATGTTTTTGGATTCTTTTTTTCTTCTTTTGTTCTGACTGCTTCTTTTTGCTTCCTGATGTTCTAAATCATTGATTTGCTTCTCGGCTTCATCCACTCTACTGTTGTTTCCTTATAAATTATTCTTTATTTCAATTAGTGTATCCTTCGTTTCTCACTGAATTTTTTTTGTGTTGTTGAGGTCATCACTAAGTTCCTCGAGCATCCTTATAACCAGCGTTTTGAACTCCACATCTGATAAATTGCTTCTCTTCCTTTTGTTTAGTTCTTTTTTTGGAGTTTTGATCTGTTCTTTCATCCGGGTCATGTTTCTTTGTCTCCTCATTTTGCAGCTTCTCTGTATTTGTTTCTAGGTAGTCAGTAGAGCTGCTATGGCTCCCTATCTTGGTAGTGTGGCCTAATGTAGTAGGTGTCCTGTAGCATCCAGTGACACAGCCTCCCCTATCACCCAAGCTGGGTACTTGAGGTACATCCTTCGTGTGGGCTGAGTACACCCTTTTCTTGTAGTTGAGTCTTGATTACTGTTGGCAGGTCAATGGAAGGGATTTACCGAGGCCAGTCTGTTGCAATGATTGGCTGTGACCACTGGCCACCAACCTCTGCCCTCTGTGGAGGATCAGCTGTGCAGGGGCAGGGTGTTGGTGCTCTGATGTGGTCTGCAGCTGCCTACTGGTTGGGGTTTCCTGGGTGATGCAGGCCAAAGTCAGCCTCAACCTGTGTTCTGCCTGGGGCCACCCTGCCTGAGCTATAAAGCAATATGCAGGTGGCTCCTACTTTTGCCGGGCTTGGAGATTCCCAGGCGAAACCAAGCTGTGAACCTAGGCTGCCTGCTGCTAGTGCTGGGCCTTGGGCAACTTAGCAAGTGATATGGAAGCTAGAGGGCTCAATGAGGTGAGCTGTTGCTTGTTTGATAGGATTTAGGAAGTTGTGAAGCATGAGCCAAGACCAGCCATTCATGTGGAAAAACCACTGTTAACAGCTTAGGTGGGCCTGTAAGTTGAGTGAGATGGAACCTCAGAGGATCTCCAGTGTGGGGACAACAGTGATAGCCAGGGTAATGGAGTCTCAGATATGGCACCTGCCTGCTGGCTCTATGGATCTGTGGAGGGAGGGTTCAGAAAAGGAGCAATGGCCTCTGCCTGCCTTTCTGTCTAGGAAAAAGCTGTCCCTCAGCTCTTGCCTTGATGCCAGAATCAGTTTGTCCCTGTGTGCCACTGGTGCCTTTCAAAGTGCTACCCTGGTGCTGGAGGGAGTGAGTGTGAGTAAGTCTGTGGGTGGGTTCTTTAAGAGGAAATGCTTGGGACTGTAGCAGTTTCTCCTACTGACTCAATCTCCACTGGTTTTTGCAGCAAGAAGTAATGGGGATTTATTCTCCTGGCACTGGATCCCTGGGCTTTGGTGGCCTGGTATGGGGCTGTGACTACTTACTTCTGAGATATCCCTCCTGAATTTTCTTCTGCCACATGGGGATTTGGGACCAGTCCATACCCATCTCTGCCCCTCCTACCAGTCTGGACGGATGTGGTTTCTTTAATTCCGTAGTTGTTCTTCCATTTAACTCAATTTCTGATGGTTCTGAGTGATGATTGTTCTATAGTTTAGCTGTAATTTTGTTGCAGTTGTGCAAGGAGGCAAGCTGTATTTACCTATGCCTCCATCTTGACTGGAAGTCCTCATTTTCTTATATTGGAACTCATTGCTTCCTTTTGATTGGAGAACATTATACCTCTGGCTGCTTCAGGCTGCTTCTGAGGCATGAGTAGCATTGTGCTAGGCATAATTGTGGAGCTGGTAGGGCAGGCCATTAGGAAGGACAGGTTAAAAACTGTTGAGCAAGAGATGACCCTGTAGTTCACAAGTGAAATTTCTTCTTTCTCTTAAATAGTTTCACTGAAATATAGTGACATGCAGTAAACCACACATATTTAAAGTGTACAATGTGATGTGTGAAGATGTGTGCATACCCATGAAATCACCACCACGATGAGCACATGCAACCCCCTCAGATGTCTGCTCCTGCTGTCCTCTCCTTTTCTTGTGTCTTCTCCTGCAGGCAGCCACTATCTGTTCTTTGACGGTATAGAGTAGTTTGCATTTTCTAGTATTAGAAACATGGCATGAATCTTACAGCAGGTATATTTTTTCTCCCTTTTTACTCCTACAACTTTTGGGGATTCTTCCATCTTGTTGCATGTATCAACAGTTCATTTGCTTTTATTGCTGAATAGCATTTCATTGTATGGATATACCACACTTTATTCACTCACCTGTTGATGAACATTTGATTTGTTTCCAGTGTTTGGCTATTGGAGTAAACTTGTTATAAACATTGTATACATGATATACTTCATGCAGGTATTCTTAAAATTGAAATCTAAAATGAGATTCCTTAAGTTATGAAGGTGTAGAACAGCAGGGCATAGTTAAAATATCTCTCAGCAGTAGTTAGTACAAATCCAAGTTTCTTCAGTGCTCTATCAAAAGGTTAGTAAATGAGGAGTAGCATCATCTAATTTTTTGTTTCTCTCTCCCTCTCTCTGTCCTTTTCTCTCATTTTCCTGCTATCATCCATAGCATGGTCCCCTATGTCTACTTGAATGCTTGTCTGTGTCTGAGAACCTGCCTCCTCTTAGTGAGCTGTCTGCGTTTTACTGTGTTCTCAATGGCTTTATCGTTTTTCTTTCTTTTTTATTCACTTACAGTTTACCTTCAATATTATTTTATATTAGTTTTAGGTGTACAGCATATAATCTACAGAGTAATCCCCTGATATTTCCAGTATTCACCTGGCAACATAGATAGTCATTATAATATTATTGACTATATTCTCCATGCTGTACTTTACATCCCTGTGACTATTTTCTAACAATTAATTTGTACTTTTTAATTCTTCTACCTTCTTCACCCAGTCCCTCAACTATGTATGCCTCAGTCACTTTATCAGAATCTGACTCCGTTTGCTGAAGAGTCCTCCTCCAGTTACCCAGGCCTGACCTCCATACCCTCAGTCCTCTGGACCCAATAGAAACCAGCTGCCTGCTTAGATCACCTCTGCCTGAAATTTTTGGCACTGATCTTCAACCACCCCTCACCATACCTGCTTATGCTGCTAGTCAGACTTTTGCTGTCTGATGACTTTCCTCCAAGAGTCCTTTCTTCTTTATTCCAATTCCCAGGGCCCTGCACCTGGCCCATGTCTGGAGTCTTCAATTTGTGCCATTTGAGCCAATCAAAATCCCAGTGTGTGGCCAAATTTGCTTACTGTTGTGGACCTGACTACTCTCTGCTCTTGGAGAACTCCAGCAGACAGAAATGCCTCTGTCTTGCAACAGGCTTAGTTCCAAAGGATTATTTCTAAATCCACAGGTTCCTACAAGAAAATGACACCAGATATGCTACTGCTGTTGCCATCTGCTGGAGGCAGGCAGAGCTGACACACTGTTGTGCTGTCTCCTGGTTTGGTCATATTTAGGGAAGATTTCCCCTTAAAATCTTAAATAGAAGAAGGTCTGTGTCTGCACTTACAATTTGCACTAATTCCCAGACCTATGTTCTACTTCATTATGTGCTTCAGCAACACTGACCTTTCTGCTTGTTTCATTTCCACCTTAGGGCCTTTGCATTTGCTGTCCTCTCTCAGAGCACACGTCCACAGATCTTCGAACAGCTGGCTTCTGCCATTATTCACGTCTCCGTGAAATGTGATGACCTTACAGAGGCCTTCCTTGCCAATGCTATATGCACCCGATCCCACCTGTCAATCACTGTCTTACTCTATTAATTCTTTCATTCATTTATTCCTTGTTAATTGACCTCTTCCTCCTACACACACCCTCATATGAATATAAGTGCCATAAGAGAACGGGGCAAGGAGCTTGAATTACAGAACAATGCTTATATGGAACAAAGAGGTGTTCAGTGAGTACTAGTTTAGGTAAATACATATAGTACCTCCATCTACCTGTTGAAATCTTATCTTCTCAAGTCGAAGTCAAATACTATCTCATTCAAGAACCTCTCCAAATAGATTTGTTCTCTCTCTCTCATAGCACTTTTTATCCTGTCTGTGTTTCTTGTGTTAAGCTGCCATGTCCCCATTCTTTGTTTAAAATGTGGTGGATGCAGGGACCATCTCTGCCTTGTTTTAAAATACATTTCAGACTTGGGATGCAGCAGATACTGAGAGGATTTTGTTGCAGTCATAAATAAAATCAATCATGTTGTAAGACTCAATGATTTTATTCTTTTTCTTATTATGAAATATTTAAGGCATACAGAATAGAATTAATAATATTATAAATAATACTCATGTACCCATCACCTGCTTTAAAAATTAATATTGAAAACACATTTGAAATCCCTTGTGTGTGACATTGTGATTTCTAAGAAATATGTTGATGACCAAATACATATTTCTCACGTACATTTCTTTCATGGTTCCTGGCTCAGTGCTTTCAAAACCCTTGGAATTTTCTAAGTGATTACAACAATAAAGTTGCCTTTTGTTATGTTAATGAAGTGACTTTTTGAATTCACCTATGGATGGGGCTGGTTGCCAGGGGAACCAACCGTTTGAGTAAGGGGGCTGGAGCTTTCAGTCCTGCCCCTTCACCCCTGGGATGAGAGAGGGGCCGGAATTGTGCCTATGTAATGAAGCCTCCATAAACCCCCCAAAACAAGGGTCCGAGAGCTTCTGGGTGGGTAACCTGGAGATTTGGGGAGAGTGACACGCCTGGAGAGGGCAGGGAAGCTTGGTGCCCCTTCTCCTCCCTTGCCCTATGCCTCTCCTCCATCTGGCTGTTCCCTGTTCCTGAGTTATATTCTTTTATAATAAACTGGTGGTCTAGTAACTTTAATGTCTCTTTGAGTCCTGTGAGCCACTCAAGCAAATTAATGAAACCTGAGAGGAAGTCATAGGAACCTCCGATTTATAACCAGTCTGTCAGAAGTACAGGTAACACCTGGATTTGTGACTGGCACCTGATGTTGCAGGGTGTGTGTTTGGGGGGGATACCTTGTAGGACTAAGCCTGTGGAATCTGAGTCTGTCTCCGAGTAGATGGGTAGAGAGTGTCAAAACTGAATTGAAATCTCAGACACCCTGGAATTACTTGTTAGTGATGTGGCAAACTGCCCTCTGCTTCCAAGTTGAAATTGGGTCCAGGAACCTCAAAGATTGTCTCTCAACTCTTTCTCCTGCCTCTTTCCTGAACAATCATGATTCTGAATTTGGTGTTTACCATCAGAATCTGTGTGTGATTGTATGTGCAATATAGCACTACCATCTGTCTCGGGATGTGTGTGCATGTGTGGGGTGTTCATTTGCATCACACAGTGCTATTCTGCTTATTTTTAAGTAGTATATGGCAAGGGTCATTTTATATCTTAATTGTTCCCTCAACATTATGTTTTTCAGATTATCCATGTTGAGACATGTAGTTTTAGAATCTGGTGGTGAAATCATCCATGTCAATTGCTTGTATGGTATTCCTTTGTGTAACTATTTCAGTTTCCTTGCTCATTATCTTCATGAATGGCATTTAGTTTTCCATTTCCACTCTTACAGACAATACTGCAGTAAACATTTTTGTAACATTATATTTCTTGGTATGCTAGGAGTTACTCCAGTGTTTCTTTATATTGGAAAATGTAACTTCTGGGTCAGAGACTATAAACAATGTGTCACTGTAATGAAGAACAAGGCAGAGAACCAGACTGCCTGGGTTTGAATCCCTACTCCTCCACTTGTTACCTTTCTCAGGAAGCAATGAGCACCTGCTATTTTCAGCTCTTCTCATGAGCGTGCAGGTCCTGCTTCCACCCCTGGGATCAAGTGGTCAGCCCAGCTGAAGTCCCTTTGGCTGCAGTGCATCCTGCTGGAACCCGTTCCCAGCCGCCACCGCCTGCTCCCAGCGCCAGGACTTGCCGGGCCTGGGGCTTCACACGCGGTCTCTGCTTGGTATTTCTGTACCATTTCTGATCCACGGAGAGTTTCATATTCAAGACTGCAGATATTTTCTAGTTGTGCCTTTTAATACTTTACGTGTCATCATTGTGTATTTGGAGCAGAGGGAGTACTTCAAAACATGAACATCACCTAAGCTTTTAAGATAAGCACATACCTTAGAATCATCTAATCATAGATTTTTGGAGCTAGAAAGGATTTTTGAGGTAATGAGGGCCAATAACCTTGTTTTATAGGTGAGGAATTTGTGGTCTTGAGAAACTGAGTGATTTACCGATGTCATATCTCCAGTTAATGGTGGAGACAAGACCAGAACTGAAACCCAAGGGTTCCCTCCACAGTCCTTTTGCCACTGCATTCGCCATCATGGTTTTCTCCATATTTGCATGTGATGTTTTTATTTCTAACAAAAAATCAAAAAATAAATCAGAACTTAAGGATTTATAAAACTGATATCACATTTTTATACCGATAGAACATATTTTCTTTCAGAAACTATTGAAGTAGAAATAAGAGTACAGTATTTACTGCATTAAACTAAATATATTTTCATTAGAAGGCACTATGTCTTCTGACTCTGTAGATTCCTGCGGCATTTGGTTTCCTTGACTTTTTGAAACTTATAAGAATGGGCCCATCAATAATGGTGCTGATACCTCCAGCCTCCTACTGTATCGGGTCTGAAAATGACCTGTGATGGATGGGCATGGCTGGCGTGGACAGCAAGAGCCTGTATTTCTGCTGTCATGTAGAAATGGCAGGTAGTTTAATTTCGGAAAAAAATTACTAAGAAAGGGCAAGTATTACTTCTAATTAGGATTTATTGACTTTTTAAAGGATATGACTTTAGAATCTGGTATGTTTGTTAAAGCCTTTGGAATTGTTTTATTCTATTTCTAGATCTTTTAGCTGTGCCTAAGCATCCGTATGCTGCTATGGAGAACTGGGGACTGAGTATTTTCGTGGAACAGAGAATACTGCTGGATCCCAGCGTTTCATCTATTTCCTATTTGCTGGATGTCACCATGGTCATTGTTCATGAGATATGTCACCAGGTATGTGGAAAAGGACCAGGTGTAAGTAAAATTGCCAACTCCTGAGACTGGAGAAGGATTGCAGACACTGAGATTAAGGAGCTATGTTATTGTCCTCCCAATTAAGTGTTAATTATAGATAGAGCACTGTGTGGCTTGTTCTGGAAGATGTGTCATTTTTCTCAGGGGACAGCATAAGCAAAAGCAAACACACTGGTCATGTTGGATAAGCAACTGTCATTCAGTGTGGTGGAGGGGTGAGATGGCACCGCCACCCAGCAGCCTCTGAGGGGACGCTGCCCCGTCACTGTTCCCTGTCAGCCCCGCTTTCTTTTCTTGTGATTATTGGTGTGTACATATGGTAAGTACAGGGATGGCGATGATTTATTGCATTGCTGCAAGATGCAGCTGAGTTTTGTGTGCGTGTCAAAATTTGCCTTTGCTGAAATCAGTTTGTAACTCCCGTTTCCCCATCACGCAGACACTTAGGAAGTCTTTCACTAACTCAGGCACAGACTCTTTGTTCTCAAATGATTGATAATTTTTTGTCTTGGCATGTGTAGGGATTCATATGTAAATTAGTCAACTTTGTAGTGAAGCTAAGATAAAATTAATTTCATTTTGATTTTATGTACTTCCTCACAATGAGTGGAAGGACTTGCAGAGGTTTTGCGGGGCTTATCTGAATCTTGATTCTAGAGAAAGAAAGAAAAGACTTGAAAGTAAACATTCATGCTATTTAATAGAAAGCAATACTGGGCCTGGTTACCGGTAACTATGGCTAGTTTTTAAGTGAAAACGTAAGAAACCTCATACTTGTGACTTCAATTTGTTATAAACCCAAAGCCCTTTTTAAAAAGCTAACTAAAGGTAAGAAAGAGTGATGTGGAGAACGTTGTCAGATAAAGAAGCTGAACTGCTAAATGTTAATACATGAATACTGACTTCCTGATGAATTGGTCCAGGCCATACAACCATTTACCTAAATGTCAGCCTTTTGCAGCAGGCCTGTAGGACGTTTGTACCTGTCATGCTGGCCAGCCTAGACATGTGTTCCTCGCCTCCAAGACTTAAAGGGACCCACTGCAGAGATACCCAGGGCCCCTCTATGGTGCTAATGAGAAGGGTTGCCAGCTAAAAGTACAGTTTTTTTTTGAGGTGAAAGCAGTTTTCCTTTTGGATATTCCTAGAAACAGGTCACATGTACAGTTCTGTTGAAATAAGAGTATATTAGTAATGTTTTCATTGTTCCTGCGACTGATTTTATTTGTTGTTCCTTCTAAGTTACTAGGAAGGAAGGAATGAGCCAGATGCTGAGAGAAAAATGTAACAATTTTCACTATCATTACCAAATCATTTTCTACCACCTATTTATTTCACAATTATTTCTCTTTTATATTATAAGACTGTTGTGTGTAGTAAAGGAATAATGTACGTCAAGTGCTCAGCACAGAATCTGACGGGCAGTAAGTGCTTAACTAACCACAATAAGTGATTATTACCTCCAAATGAGAGTCCCAGAAAAGCACCCCCGAAATGGGTAAACATGGGCATTCTCCGCACCACAGAGCAGAGGGATGAGAGATGTGCAGGCACAGGCTGGTCTATGGGAATCTGTTCTTCCAGTTCCAGTTTGCCCAGATCATGGACCTTCTTCTGGTGTCAGGGCAAGTGGCATCGTGGAACAGACTTGTTTGCCTTCATCACAACCTCGCAGATCCCCGTTGTCATCTGGGTCCCATCTTCCCACCAGCCGACCTCCCTTAGTGAGGTCACTCCCCAGTGCTCTCTGGCAACCCCCAAACCTTGCCACTCTGACTTCTGAATTTAAGAATCTGTCATCTCAGCCACATCATGGAGTAGCTGCAAGTTTCTTAACTCTTCTGTGTCTCAGTCTCCTGTGTAAAATAGGGCTAAAAAATAGCACCTACCTACAATTTAGGATTATTGAGAAGACTAAAGAAGTTTTTTCGAGAAGAGCATTTAAAATACTGGTAGTCACATAATGCATGCTCAGTAAAACTCTTATTACTCCGATTTGCCTCCACTGCTGCTGAAGCACATTCCCTGTAGCTTCTGCTTTTCTGAGTGTTCTCTTTCTTTCAGCCTACTAGGTGGCCCTGGTGGGCCCCTGAGGCTTCTTTCTCGAGTATCTCTGGGCCTAGATGGAAATAGAGTAAATACTCTCTTGCCCCCATCCCCTTTCCCTGCTTCCAAAGCACTGTTCTTTTTATTCGAAAACCTGCAGCCCCTCTGAAGTTCATGTTCTCACCATTTCCCCCTACCTTCTGTCTCACTCTTGTGCCTGTCATTCCTCACATTAATGCAGATTGGATGCCTCTTCTGCTTAGAACCCCTTCTGCGGTGCGTTGTCACAGTCCTTAAGACAGGCTTTCATCTTGATCAGGAATACAAAAATATTTTTGATATCATTTATTCCATGGTCATCACCATGTTCCGAGTTACCTCTCATTTGTGTTCCAATTAGAGATCCCCTTGAGTGATATTCTAATTTTAACATTGAAACACTCAGTCACCGAGCTCTTTACTGTAGCTCCTGGAGCTGTACATGACTTGATATTTGCCCACCATTCCTTCCGTTTCTTAAATACCTTGTTCCCACTTAGAGTGTTCACATCAAGGGCTGCTTAGATCTGTGTGGAATCCCATTGCCTGAGGCTTTTTCATCACTGCCTCCTTTTTATCATTAAAGTCTGTGCTGAAATATCACCTGCTTTGAGAGAAGGTTTTTGCTTTTACAATCTAAGACAATCCCTCCCCTCTCCCTCTCACACTTTATTAGGATTTGAAATTGTGTTGTTCATTTGCTTATTTATTTTTTATTTTCGATCTCGTCTCTTCCCCCACCTCCACAATAAAGTGTCGGCTGTACGAGGAGAGACATTATCTGACTTTTTATCATTCAATCTCAAGTCTTTAAGATAGCTCCTGGCATGTAATGGTTTTTCTTTTCTTTTTAACCTTTTGCTGAACCTAGTGGTTTCAGAGTGAAGCATCATGATCTAATAAAAACACCAATTAAAAATTACATTATTTTTTTTTTTATTGGAAGAATCTTAGTTATTTCTTTGGTCCAACCCCTCACTATCATGAAAGTGTGGTGAGTCAGGGGTGGAGCATCTGAAAAGCCCTCAGTGCCTCAGTCAGCCAATGTTTTCTCTGAATTGCCTCTGCCTCTGGAAGGCGATGCTCCAGTCCCTCCTGTGGTGAGTTGCTCACTACCTCTCCAGGCGGTGTTTCCCTGCTCGGCTATCTCAGTCTCTTGGAGGCATTTTCAGAAGACATCTACCAACCCTAACTTTCATCTGTTATTCTTGGCCTGTTCTTGGTAGGACCACAAGACACAAGTCTTTTCCTCTGCGTCATCCTAGGTCTCCAACTCTTTGAAGACAGCTGAGATTGGTGTTTTTCTCCTGAGTCCGTCCTTCTGCAGGGTAAATTTGTGTGTGTGTGTGTGTCTGTGTGTGTTCTTTGATTATTTCATCTTTGTTCTTCTCTGCATACATTCATATAAAAAACTGGTCTTATCCAAGTGGTAGTTGAATAAATCAATAGTCTTACCACAACTCATTTTAAGATCCCAAATCAATTGAAGAGTGAACTGCAGTTATGATAATCATAGTTTCATACATGTAGTTTCAGATACAATTATTCTGGGATAGTTTTGACTTTATCAGTTGCCCATTCATTCTGTCAACACAGTGGTTTGGTGACCTCGTGACCCCGGTGTGGTGGGAAGATGTGTGGCTGAAGGAAGGCTTTGCTCACTACTTTGAGTTTGTCGGCACAGACTACCTCTACCCCGGCTGGCACATGGTGAGTAAGCTTTTCTTTAGCTGCTGGCAACTCCCAGTGGAAGACTGCTCTGGGATTGCACTGGCATTTTTTTTTAAACCATTAAAAGTGACTTAAAATGCATATTGATGCATGGAAAAAATTAGATATCCAATCACATTGCTCAATAAAATAAATAGAATTTTACATTTGTACTTTGTAATTTTAAATTTGTCATTTAATTTGTACAC
>VMDR010014743.1:0-23146 GCA_007922815.1 Macrotus californicus | reverse complement strand
TAACACAAATGTATTTCTATGTTGTAGAAAAAGCATTGCTCACTGAAAAGCCAAGTAGTTGGCTGAAATTATATTTCTTAATCTGTGGGTTTAATGCTACGATTACTCAAAGGACAGAGTCTGATTGCATTCTTTATTCCTATAATCCAGTTGTTTCCTATATATTCAAGTTTTTTCCAAGTCCACACACATAAATGTGCCTTCTGTTTCCTCCTTCCTCCATGGGGACTGCTTTCCCAGAATCTCTCTTTCTTTCTATTTTTTAATTGTATTTTTCCCATTATCATTTATTCCCCTTATACCCACCTCTCCACTGCGATCACCAATCTGTTGTCCATGCCCATGAGTCTGTTTTCATTTTGCTCAATCCCTCCACCCCTAACCTCCCCCCACACCAACCAAGAGCTATCAGCCTATTCTGAATCTATGAGTCTGTCTATTTTGCTTGTTAGGTCAATTTGCTATTAGATTCCACATATGAGTGAAATCATGTGGTATTTGTCTTTCTCTGACTGGCCTATTTCACTTAGCATAGTGTTCTCCAGGTCCATCCATGCTATTGCAAAGAGTAATTTTTCTTTTTTATGGTGGAATAGTATTCCATTGTGTAAATCTCTCACAGTTGTTTTATCCATTCATCTACTGATGAACATTTGGGCTGCTTTCAGGTCTTGGTGATTGTAAAAATGCTGAAATGAACATAGGGGTGCTTATGTTCTTTCAAATTAGTGTTTTGGGTTTCTTTGGATAAATATCCAGAAGTGGACTCACTGGGTCATAAGGCAGTTCCATTTTAATTTTTTTGAGGTATCTCTATTATTTTCCATAGTGGCTGCACTGATCCGCATCCCCACCAACAGTGAAAAAGGGTTCCCCTTTCCCCACATCCTCACCAGCATTTGTTGTATGTTGATTTATTGATGATAACCATTCTGACTCATGTGAAGTGATATCTCATTGTGGTTTTAATTTGCCTTTCTCTGATCATTAGTGACATTGAACATCTTTTCATATGTCTATGGATCATCTATATGTCCTGTTTGGAAAAATGTCTATTCAAATCCTTTGTTCATTTTTAAGTTGGATTGTTTGTTTCTTGGTGTTGTGTTTCATAAGTTATTTATAAATGTTCAATATTAACCCCTTATCAGATGTATCAGTGAATATATTCACCTAATCGGTGGGTTGTCTTTTTAGTTTGTTGATGGTTTCCTTTGCTGTGCAAAAATTTTTTAGTGATATAGTCCCATTTATTTCTTTTTCATTTTGTTTTCCTTGCCTAAAAGGATATATCAGAAAAAATATTGCTATGAGCAATGTGTGAGATTTTACTGCCTATGTTTTATTCTATGAATTTTATGGTTTCAGGTCCAACACTTAAGTCTTTAATGCATTGTGAATTTATTCCAGTGTGTAGCATAAGATGGTGGTCTTGTTTCATTTTTCTTCACGTATCTGTGCAATTTTCCCAACACCATTTATTGAATAAACTATATTTATCCCATTGTATGTGTTTGCTTCCCCTGTCAAATATTATTGATTTTGAAGGTGTGGGTTTACTTCTGGGCTCTCTGTTCTGTTCCATTGATCTATATCTCTGTTTTTATGCAAGTACCATGCTGTTTTGATTACTATGGCCTAATAGTATAGTTTGATATTAGGTAGCATGATTCCTCCAACTCAGTTCTTCTTTCTCAAGACAACTGTAGCTATTCTAGGCCTTTTGTGGTGGTTTCATATAAATTTTTGAAATATTTGGTTTAGTGAAATACATCATTGGTATTTGTCTTTCCTTCCTTTTACTGACTTTGGGCTCTGTTTGTTTTCTTTTTCAAGTTCCTTTAAGTGTCAGATTAGATTGTTTATTGAGCTTTTCCTTGTTTCTTGAGATACACCTGTAATACTATGAATTTCCCTCTTAGGGTTGCTTTCTCTGTGTACTACATACAGACCTTGGGTTGTTGTTCAGCAGCATTTCATTTTAAAACTAGAAGTTGCCCTTGGCTTCTTTATTCTTCATTAAAGCATTCTCTAAGTTTTGTATGTTTAATATTTAACATATAAAAATAAACAGTATCAAAAAAGCCTAGAATAGAGGCATATTTATGGACAGGTTCCAGTCACATTTCTAGGCTCTGAGACAAAATTATATTAATGGTCTCAAAGCCAGTGACCAGAATGTGCTTGTTTGGATCCATTTGGTCTAAGCTTGTCAGTTAGACCCCTCTTCTGCCTCAGCTCAGACTTTCTATATAAACCTGAATAATTTCAACACACACATCTGATCTCACAATTAATGAAAGAAACTCAAAATGTTAGTTCTAGAAGAATACCCACCAGTGATAATCTAATAATCATATCAGTTAGTCATTTTTATTGTTATCATTCCAGTGGAACAACATGTTTGTCAACAATTTGTCTAGAGGACAATATATTTCACTAACTTCTATATTTATTCAGAAGTCAGTCTCTAGGCGAAGTTCATTACTTCTCTTGACTACAATCATATGCTTGTGAAAATTACAGTTAATGCAATAATTAAATCAAGTATTGATTATCATTATTCTGCTAAATGGAGATATTTCATCCCTGTGCCTCAGTTTCCTTATCTGTAAAAGAGGGATCATATGTTTGATTTGTGTTTTTTTGAGTGTGCAATTCAATGCATTTTATTTTTTGTTGTTCAACTACAGTTGCCCTCATTTCCCCCCACCACTGTCCCCCATTCCAGCCACCCCCTCAATCCCACACTCAATCTTACCTGCCCCCCGTTGGCTTTGTCCACGGGTCATTCATACACATTTCTTGACGACCCTTCCCCGTCTTTCCCCAGTTATGCCCCTCCCTGCTCCCCTCTGGTTACTGTCAGTTTGTTCTTTATTTTAATGTCTCTAGTTGTGTTTTGCTTGCTTGTTTGTTTTGTTGATTAGGTTTGTTATCATATTACCATGCTTGTTAAGATAAAGCTATTGGCTACAAGTGATAAACCCCCAATATTTAATGTTATAACATTATAAAGTATTTCTGTGAAGAAGGAAGAACAGATATCTTAACAGCCTCATCCTGTAAATGACACACTTCACTACTGCTCACACCTTTCTGGTGAGGACTAGTCACACACCTCACTCCTAAACATAAGGAGCAGGAAAATGTGGTCCTGGCTGGGCAGCTGCTTCTCATCAATAACTCTCCGCTGAGGAAGGGAAGCAGGATTCCCTGGCGGTCAGCTGTCCTCTTTGCCAAAGCCTCGTCTGCAGAGTTGCAGTTTGGGTTGAATAAGTGACTCCGTGTAAAGAGCTAGAGCTAATGGAGGCTTCCTTTCCTCCTCCTTTCTATTCCCCTGCGAAAGTCACACTGTCTCCCCCATACCAGTACTTGGAACTTGGCAGTTTTTCTTTTTAATCGTCATTTACCCTTTTTTAAGGGTGTTTTCTGACTTGAAAAATTATTGTTCTTCTATTTTTCTTTTATTTCCCCTTGTTACATCTTTTTCATTTATTTGGGCCTCTAATGTATACTTATAGTCAAATATCATGATTCCTAGCTTTCACTATGCTTCAGAGAGAATGTTTTGTTATGATCCTTTGCTTTTTTGTTTTTCTCATGGAGGAAAAAATCTGAAATTCCAGCTGGAAAGAACATGTAAAGTTTTCTGACTTCTTAAAAATCTTTTCCTCAATTAAACTACACAAAAGGAAGCACTCTTTCCTTGTTTAGAGGGTAGTTTATTATTCCTCTGATTAAGTTAAGGCTCACACATGCCAAGGTAGGGTTCTTATGTATGTGTAGAAATATACTGAGCTGTAATTTAGTCTTGGTTTTACTCCACATGAAGTTAGAGTTGCTGTGGGCCCACTCCTCCAAGTCCTTTCTGCCATAAATCTCTATGTTCAGGAAATATATATATATTTTTTCTTCCAAATTTTAGAATTTTAAACTTCTGTTGATTGAGTGTACTTTTCTATTAAGCTGACAAGATGCCTCTGCATACCATCTGTCACTTCGTTTATTAGTTTACTATACATTTGATGAAACATTGATTAATAGAAATGTACAGCTAATAGAATCATATATAACAATAAATTAATCATGTATATTTTAAATAATTATATCTTGACATCTTCTATTTCTAATGTTGATCATGTAACTGGTACTGAACTTGCCTTCTTACCAAAAAATTATAATGCCAGATAACATAAATATGGCAAATATTGTTAGGAGTGGAAAAACAGGTGTGGTTCAAGACTATGATTCTTGAGAGAAAGAAAGCACATGACATGAGCCCCATGAATGCTTATGAATGCTCCTACTTTTTCCTATGGATGCTTTCATGCCACAGAACAGACATGTGGAACCTAAGTAGAACAGCAATCTTAATTTGCTGAGAATCAGATTGGAGTTCCAGGCTATTCCAGTCACTGGAATTTGCTGGGCAGGGTATCTGAAAAGAAAAAGCCTCACAGGGGTGGTGTCTAAAACTCTGTGTTTAATGAGCATCCTTCAAAAATCATTGAGGTGCACATGCTCAAGACAATATACCGAGAGGCTTAGCAGAGATTTCCTGATACAATGTTGGGAGATGGAGTATCAGCTCCATCAGCATAGAGAGACCTCTGTAAGAGACTCAGGTATTCAGTTGAGAATCCATACCATAAACTAAAAAACATGAACTAAGACTAAGCTTAAAACTGAAATAGAACCACTTTAGTTAAAAATAAAACCAAATCTAACGAGTTCAAATGTACCTAACAGAAATTTAGTTGCCTGCCAGAATAAATTTAACATTCAAGTAAGTAATCCACTTCTTACCCCTTACTCCTTCCACTCCTGACAGTAAGATCACGCAATCCAGAATCCCTGCCACATACTATTCACAATGATAAAATGATTACCAGACATGCAAAGAAACCTGAAATAGTGTCCCACAGTAAAAAAAATCAGTCCTTATAAGTAAACCCCAAGCTGATCTAGATATTTAAATGAGTAGACAAGACTTTTAAAATAGCTATTATGAAAAAGTAAAGAGATTAAGCAAAAAAAAACCAAATAAACAAATTTATAGACACAGTATGGTGATTACCAGAGGGAAAAGGGGGTAAAGGGAGGTAGTAGAGGGTATAGGAGGGATAAGTGGTGATGGAAGGAGACTTAACTTGAGGCAATGAACACACAATACAATATACAGGTGATGTATTGTAGAATTGTACACCTGAAACCTATACCCTTTTATTAACCAATGTCACCCCAGTAAATTCAATAAAAATCAGCTATTAGAAATATGCTTATAGTAAATAAACAGAAGAGAACCATCAGTATAGAATTGGAAATTATGAAATGTAACCAAAAGAAAATTCATACTACTCACTACTAAAAACATAAACTACACTATTTGAAAATGGTCAAGAACTTGTTGAGATACTTCACAAAGGAATATATACAAATAGCCAATAAGCACATAAAGTTATTCAGTATTCCTAATCATCAAGGAAATGTAAACTAAAAACTCCGTAAGATATCCCTACTCACCCCTAGAATGGCTAAAATTGAAAATACTATTATTACCAAATATTGGCTAGAATATGGAGAAACTAGAATTCTCATACATTGCCAGCAGGCATAAAAAGTGATAAAACAACTTGGAAGGAATTTTGTCAATTTCTTATAGAGTTAACAATACAGCTACCATATGACCTACCATTCCACTTCAAGGCATGAAATCAAAAGAAATGAAAAGCATATGTTCACAAAAATATGTCTTCAAAATGGCTCACAACAGCTTCATTTTTAATATCGTCAAACCAGAAATAACACAGAATCAGTCAGCTGGAGAATGGATAAAAATATTGTGGGATATTCATGTAATGGAATAGTGTTCATCTATAAAAACTGATTATATATCCAATAGCAATATGACATATCTGAAGGACATTAGGCTGAGAGAAAGAAGCCAGACACAAAGGAGCATCTACTACAATTCCATTCATACAAAGCTCCAAAACAGGCAAAACTAATCTATGGTGAAAAATAAGAAAGAAAAATGGTTGTCCCTGTGGTAACTGGATAGGGGCATGAAGGAACGTTCTAGGCAGTGGCCCTCACCTTGACAGTGGTGTGAGGTATATGGCTGCAATGACTTGTCAAATTCATCTTGAACACTTCAGGCCAATTTTTCTAAAAAATGAACTGTAAAAATAGCCCTTTCTGATATATGTTTAATATTATTTATCTTTCTTTAAGGATAAAAAGGTATGCCTTAGACCACATAAAATAGAGAAGCTATCTTTTAGATGATTGGTAGATAGATAAAAATGGGTAGGTAAATTATGGATAGATGGATGGACAGGTGGATGGAAAGATGGAGGGATGAATGGTGGAATCACTGAGGAATCCCAAGGAAGCATAAGCTTTGCATAGTTTTTTTATTACTGATAGTACCTGTAATTCTATGTATTTATACTCTCTTGACATGCCTCCCGTTCCCTGTCTAGCAGTTAACAAATACACTTATAAGATGGTTCAACAAATTTAAGAACACATTTTTGTGGCAATGAATTGGAAATCAACACAGCGTGGTGGAAAGGGCTGTCTTTGAAATCAGACCAACCTGGTTTCCAATCCTGGTTCTGCAGTTTATTAGTTAGGTGACCTTGTGCCAGTAACTTAACCACTCTGAGAACCTGTCTTCTCAGACATAAATGGGGGATAACTTATGCTCCAACAGGGTTTACTCATTCATCTATTCAACAAGGAACATTGATCTCCTATGATTTGCCAGAAACTGGCTGCACATTTTGAAAGAGATACTCTTATCTAGAACATGCAAAGCACTCCTAAACCTCAATAATAAAAAGACAAATGACTCTACTTAAAAGTGGCAGACTTGGACAGATACCAGGTGGAGAGTGGATAAGAGGAGCCTAAGAGTAAATGAAAGAAAACAAGTTATGAGGCTGTTTTAGGAGGTTGGGCTGGAGATTCTTTAAGTTTCAAATGTGAGGATGGAAGTAAAGCAAGAGAGATGTGAACGGAGTCTAGATAATATTTAAAAGGGAAAATTCATAGAACTTGGTGTGAATTGGAAATAAAGATTATGAGAGAAGAGGTACAAGTATGTTTCTTGCTTGCAAACTGAATAAATGGGGGTACCTTTCACAGAAAGAGGAACCCCAGATGGGGAACCAGTTTTGGTAGTATTTGAGGTAAATGTAGAAAGAGCAAACCATAAGGACTGGCCTAGAGTAGGTACGCATTAAATGGAAGCTACTGTGGAATGAAGCAAAACTAATTAAGTCATGTGGGATCAAACACATGAATTTACTGATTTTAGTCAGTATTCTAAAATAAAGTTGAAAAGGAAAGCAAGCATCGTCAGGCCCACAAATATGTACCCAAAGGTATGTGCACAAATTTTGTTTAGTTGCTGCTTGCTGCTTTAGATCTAGGAGGTAATGACCCTGATTATAGCATCTCTGTTTTGAGAATAGTGTGGAACTACTGAGTTTCTCCCTTCTCTCATTTTTGCACATACTTAGAAAGATTTCAGAATCTCAAAGAAATGTGTAGTAATTCGGATGAAAAAATACAACATCTTTACAAAAAGTGAGTGTTTCAAAAAAGAAAGAGACTAACTTTACATTGAAGAAAAGAGGTTTCGAACAATACATGTAGCGTTTAATATTTCTGTGCAGGGCGTTGATCTTAAAACATTGTAACAGGACACATGATAATACCACCTAACTTAGAAATACATTTTAATGCTGTCATGTAATCAGGTTACATATGTAAAAAAAACAACTTGTAGACCTTAATAACAAAACCAGGCTTTGGAAAAGATGACTACAGCATACTTATTTTTATTTTATGCCTTTAAACCGGAATTGATATATACACTACTCTTAAACCATGATGAGATCATGGAAGGCAACACAACATGAGTGAAAATCCTGGGGAGTGCTGAGCAATTTTGCCTTTATACTTCCTACATGATTTTGGAAATGTGGATTCTACTTACCGATGAGACTCCCTGCTGTTGAATTTGGTACAACGGCTGCTGCATCCACATGAAGGACTAGACCTTACGATAGGTCTGCTGCAGATCTTGCCTTAGAAGGTTAAACATCTATGTCAGGTATGCTAAAGGAACCCCTTGAGTTAGAGGAAAATTGGCTTCCTGTAGGGAAAGGAGGCATCATACAACCGAGAAATACATAATGGCCCTACAATACAAGCAGTAATTTTCATTCACAATAGAGGCATAAAAAAATACAGGCTTTATAAATGGAGTGGTAATATTTGGTCAGGGAAAACCAAGTCACTGTAGTCAGTGTAAGTGAGACTTTAGTGGGGAGAGATGGCGAGAGAAGACATGTGATTACAGGACCAGCATGAACAAGAGCACAAGATTGCCTAGATAAGAGGTTCCTGTGAGCAGGGGCAAAGAGAAGGGAAAGAAACCAACTGCCAAGATGTGAGGAAGGTAGATTCCGAAAGTTTTGGCAATTTGTACATGAGTAGAGGGGAACAAAGATGAATGGCAACACCACCGCATAACCATGGAAGCCATAAAAACGAGTGAGCAGAGAGAGAAAAGGTGAGTTTGTGGAGCCTGAGTTTAGAAAGTTACTAATGTTAGAGCCTCATCGCTCTGTGTATTGTCATGGCATGATAATTAGTTTCAGATTATGTATATGTTTAGGAGATTGTTTGGTGCCTAATACTAGATTTAGGGTATTGACTCCTAGAAATTTTGAATTACAAAAAAGGTATTTGATGTAGAGACAAAAATACTAGAAAGCTGCTTTACAAACAAGCCACAAAGGAATTTTGGAGTTTTTTGAGCCATGAAAACATAAACAAAACATCAAAACAATGTAGCTTCATGAAATGCAGCCGGATTGGGTAGAGTCCAGATTCCAGGACAAGTTGTAATGTGAGTTCCTGCAGTTGGGGACCCAGCTTCTTGTTGCATGTGGTCTGGCTTAAGTCAGTCCTGTCCACAGGGTAAAGAAAGGTTGAAAATTTTATTTTTATAACCTATTAAACTGTGAACTTAATACAGGGCTGTATCCTTACCAGAAGCCATTAAATCAGGGTAGGGAAAATAATTCTACTGTTTTTTCAACATCATATAGCAAGTGAGAATAGAAGAGAAGATTTTAGTTTGAACATTCTCCTAAGTCCCTGTGGATAATAAACTGACTGGTAGGGATGTCGCCTATAACTATGGCAGCTGGTGAGTAATTTGCAGCCTGTAGCCACCTCATTCTAAGTGTGTTTACAGCAAGACTGTGGCCCAACTGTTTGAGTAAAAGTCATTCTCACTGGACCTATTATCACCAGGCCACTCCATATTCATGGCATGCGACCAAGGGATGCAGATGTTTGGAGACATTTTAGGTTGAAGATATGCTAAATTAGGAATTAGGATTCTAAGAGTATAATAAAGAAAAACCTTCTGGGTATAAGGGGAATTTAAGGGATCTTGGTGGATAATAAAGAGTTCCCATCCTGCGTGTGACTTTACTGGAACTGGAGACTTTGAAATGAAAGTCACCTGACTGCAGTTGTGTAGAAGGAAAACCTCACAGTTGTCTTAGGAATCTGTGTAACCCCTAAATGGACATTCCAAAGGGTAAGAAAAGCCATAATCCCTGAGTCATGCACACAATTAATAGATTGTTCTAACCCCAAGGCTGTCCTGCCTAATAAGAATGACTTGGGTGAGTCAGCCTCCTTCCCTGGGTTTCATTTTCTTCCTTTACAAAGGAAGTGGGACAACTCCCATTTAGAATCGTAGCTGTTAGAGTCACATATTCATAGTCTCATGCTTTTCCAACTTGGCACAATTCTTCACCCCTACCTGTACCCATGCCATTTGCATTGTGACTTTGCAGCTCCTCCAACAAGGAACTGAGTCTGTTTTCCCATCCCTTGAATGTACATTGACCTGTACCTTATTTGGGCCAGCAAAAATAGAGCAGAAATAAAAATGGGCCAACTTTGTGTCTAAGCCTCAAAAGACCTGTGTGCTATTTCTTATGTATGTATGTATGTATGTATGTATGTATGTATTTTTTGAACTCTGCTACTACCTGTGAACAAGCCTAGGCTACCCTGATGGATGAGAAGAGACTTGTGGCCCAATCACCCCTGTCACTCCAGCTGGCAGTGAGCAAAACACCGACTGTATGTGAAGCCACAATAGACTGGCCAGCTCGATACCAACCTGGCAGCTGATGTCAGGTGCATGAACGAGCCCAGCTGTGATCAGCTAGACCTGGCTCAGATCAGCAGAACCACCCCTCTGACCTGTAGAAGTATGAACAACAATACATGCTTGTTTTTTTTTAAAGGGGAGTTAATAAACTCTGGACATGGGCCAGCCGCCAGTTTCTGTAAAGTTTTAGTGAAACACAGCAGTGTCTATATTTTTGTGTATTATCAGTGGCTTCTGGCACACTACAATGGCAGAGTTGAATAGTTGGGAGAGAGGATGTCTGGTTCACAAAGACTGAAATATTTATTTTCTGGCCCATTAAAAAAAGTTTGATGATTCCCTGTTTTAAATAACTAATTTTTTTTAAGTCCTGACCCAAGGACATTTTTTCATTGCTTCTAGAGAGAGCAGAAGGGAGAGAGAGAGACATCAATGTGAGAGAGAAACATCTATGCCCGTTATGTGCCATGATAGGGGACAGAACCCGAAACCTAGGTGTGTGCCCTGAGTGGGAATCTAACCCAGAACCTTTTGGTTATGGGACAATGCCCCAACCAACTGAGCCACACTGGCCAGGGCCAGGTCACTAAACTTTGAGCATCATTTGTTACACAGTGATGTCTAACTAGTGTGCTCTGCTATTGCAGTAAGAAATCGATAGGCCCTGGCCGGGTAGGTCAGGTGGTTCCAGAGTCATCATGTCTTTACATCAAAATTGATCTCTCTCTCTTTCTTCCCCTACCTCTCTCTCTCTCTCTCAAATCAATAAAAATAAATAAATCAACAGATCATTTTAGTTACTTATCCTTGCTAAACAAACCACTTTAAAACTTAACAGGCTTAAACAACCACCAACCTTTTACAATTCTATGGGTTGACTGGCTCTGCTGACCTGTTCTGCTCCACTGGTTGCTTGATGCTGATGTTATCTAGTGTTTCCTGGGAGTAATTCAGGTGGCTGGCAGGTGATGCTAGATGTCATCTGGGAGATCAGTGGGGACTGTTGAGTTGGGCACTTACTGGGGCTATGCACATGGCTTGATGGCTGTGTTCTGAGACTAAGCATCTCAAAGGTGAGTTTTGAGAAACCCAAGCTAAAATTGCATGACTTTTTATGACTTAGCACTAGAAGCTCACTTCTGCCATATTTTATGAGTTGAAAGTGAGAACCAGCCCAGACTGAAGGGGAGGGGCCATACAAAAAAGTAAATGCAGGGGGTTCAGGTTCATAGCACCTGGATGGGAGGCAGGGCACAGAGTTGACAACAAGGCCTTTCAACTAGCCTGTGGAGTTTTTCCTCCCCACTCTTCCCTCTCGTGCAGTGCCTTCCTTTTACCTCCATTTTATGGTGCAGGAATCACTAAACTCACCAGCACGCACACATGTATGTGTCCACATAACTTAAGTTATATATATATATATGAACTCAATCAAAAGCATAAAAAAAACTTGATCAGGGTTACTGAATTAAAGTCCTAAGTTGGCTTGGTTGGATAGCAGAGTGCTGTTTATTCATGGAAAGGGCCACTTCACATCTGCTTCAATTAAAATGTATGATGACTCTTTAACCTTAATAGTTTTAAAGCTTTTAATCACATTATATCACTTTCCGTCTTTGGCAATCTGATGGTTTAGATTGGAAGGTAACCAAAATGAAATATATGAAATAATGTAACAACTTTCCATGATATCTTACTCTCCCTTTGGCAGCCATCGCCTCCCACACACCTGTGGACTCAACACGACCCAACACGAAGTTTCTAAGAAGCCAGTGCAGCTGATCTAGGTGTGACAGTGCTGCGCACTTTGGGGATCTTCTCTCACTGACTGGCTACGATTCTAGTACTATGTGCTCAGAGCTCTGCGTTCATCTTGTCTCAGCTGATAGGTCAGTTGCTTTGAGCCTCAAAGGCTGCCGTGTTTTATAGCCTTATTTTCGGAACACTGACTTGCTTGCTAACACTTTTGAGATCGTTCACTTTCAAAGTGGTTATTTCCAGCCCCTGTTATCTCCTTGTTTTCCTTTCACATTCCATGGAAACCATGACTCTGGACACTCCTCAAAATACACACACACACACATACACACATGCACACATACCTGTATAGTAAAAACCTGTCTGGAAGACATAAAAGGCGCATATGAATTCTTTTCATATTATGCTAGAAGTTAAATTTGGTAAGTTTGAAAGGAGGAATAAACTCCTTTCTTTTGCTCACTCTTTTCCTGCAGATTTAGAGGAAATGTTATACGAAATTTTCTTCCGAAACATTTTTTTTCCTATTCATGACATTCATGTGCTAAAGTAAAAATCCTGCGCTTAATTCTGCTTTCTCTGTAAATATTTCCAAACTTCATGACTTTCTTACGTGATTATGTTGACTATTTCCACCTACTTGCCATCCTTTTTCAACACAATCTTTGCCATATAGCCTTTTGTGTTGCTGGTTTCTCCTGGGTTACTCTGATTTCCTTAAGCAAATCTACTGACCCATGCTACATTTGACCCATTTAAATGCTCTTGCTCATTTTCTCCTAGCTGTTTAGCTGTTTCATATTCTCTTTGTTCAGTTCTGTCCCTGCTCCCTCTGAACTGTTCCTGTTGCCCTGCTAATTCACGTAATGATCAAATAACGGCAGGTAAGAGATCATCACATCTACCCTATCTGGGGCACATCTTAGGGGAGTGTGGCAGGTCACATAGAAAAGGAACTAACTCCTCACCTATATTTTCTTCATAAACACAGAAGAGAAAGACCAGGATTGTGTTCAGGAGAGACAGATTCTGCCACAGAATAAAGCCAATAGAGAAAATTGAAAGCACAGTGTTTGATCCAAGAGAATTAGGTAGAATAAGAGAAAGAGATTACAGGACAACAGGGAGAGGGAGAGGGAAAAGGAGAGGGAGGGAATGAAGGAGGGAGAAAAGAAGGCAGGAAGGGAGAGAGGAAGTGGGAGGGGGGGGGAGAGAGAGAGAGAGGTTGAAAACCAAATGTGTCCTATAGCAGTTCTCTTAATGGAGTAAGGACCGTGCCGTCAGCGTTTACGTTTGATCATGGTGTGTTCATTTAAATTGCTGGAGTAACACCTGCTGTTACCTAGGAGAATGATTCTTATGTTTGCAGTATTCCTGTATATTCTACTTTATCATTTTTCCTCCTGTTCTTTATTTATGGATGTCTTGTGAAATTTAGTCATGGTTCTAGGCTCTTTACTCCACCCTCCATGACTACTTTAAGTCATTTACCTTTTTTTTTAGAATTTATTTTCATGGAGTTGTAACTTACATGCAGTGAAATGCACAAATCTGAAATATGTAGCCTAATTTTTTGCTATACTTTGTTTCCTATATATACACATCAAACTATAAAAAACTCACACCACAAGGTTTCCTCATGTCCCTTCTGGGGAACTACTACCCCAAAGATTAATTTTGCTAATTTAAAAATTTTATAGCTTTTAAGAGATATCATTGATAGACAATAGATGGAATAATTCCAAGTGTACGGTTTGAGGTTTGATATATAAATCTGTGAAAACATCAATCAAAAAATAGGCCTATCTATCACTCTCAAGTTTCCTCATGCTTCTTTTTAATCCCTCCCTCCCACGCTTCCCTACTTTCCAAACCCCGGCAGCCACTGACTGCATTTTACTGAATGGAGTGCATTTATTTAAATGAAATCATATATATATGTAAATTTTGCCTTGCTTAATTTATTCAGCATAATTATTTTGTGATCTATCTATGATAGAGAATGTATAAATATTTTACTTCTGCTTTACCATTTAATATACTTCCAGTATACAGATATACTATAATCTGTTAAATCCATTTATCAGTTATAGATATATAAGATGTTTTCAGTTTGGAGCTATTAAAAATAAAGTTGCAGTGGCATGGTATATGCTTTTTATTTCCTTAGAGTAAATATCAAGCAGCATGGTGTAAGCATACGCTATATTTATGTTTAACTTTTTAAAGAAACTGCCAAACTGTTTCCCAAAGTGATTGCACCATTCTATTCTACGGACATTGTATGAAAATTTCAGTTTCTCCATAGCCTTATCAACACTTAGCTTGGTCAGTCTTTTTAATTGTAGCCATTTTAATAGGGTGAAATAATATCTCATTCTAGTTTTATTTGCTTTGCTTTTCTTTATGAATGATGATGTGGTCATATGCTTATTTGTCATTCATATACCTTCTTTGGTCAAGTGTCTATTCAAATACATTGCTCATTTTTTATTGAGGTTTGTTTTCTTATTGAATTTTGAGAATTTTTCAATGTATTTTAGATACAAGTACATTAAAAAAAATTATTCCAGTACCCATTATTCTTAAGCTGTAATATCTAGAACATTCCTTCTCCCAACTTGTCATTTAAGTAAAATTCCCTGCTCCAGGCATTATCCCAAATTTCTTCCATAAATGCACATAGTTATCTGTGCTGTGGGCATCTCTTTTTGGCTTATAATGGATAATATTGATTATATATCCTATTCTTTTGATTACAAGATGCTGTAAGTAGCTAAGAATTTTCTGTATCTTTCACTAGACAAAAATTCCTGGAGTTCTGTGATTGTGTCTGTTCTCTATCCCTGGTATCAAGTACAGTGCCTGGCTCATAACAGGCATTTGACAAATGTTTGCTGAAGGAAAAAATAATGCTCCACCCCCTAACCTTTCACCAGTCTTCTTATATCTTTTCATTAACTGGATGTTTTCACTTAGCTGTACTTCTGGTGGGACACTTAGGCCCTGAATTCAAGTAAATAAACATTCTTCCCCTTCTGTGTTTCTCTCCCAGTGACTCAACTGTCCAGTCAATTCTCTGGGACATTCATCTGGTAGTTAATTTTTACTATTTCCTTTTTAAGACTCTCACTTGGCTTCACGTATCAAGTTCTCATACCCTATGAATTCTTTTTTGCATGTTTTTTTGGACCTGAGCCTTCTTTTCTATTTCCATAGTCATTATCCTAGTCCAGAGTTTAACTTCATTCCTTGACTGCATTAACTATACCTTGGTTGTCTTATTTGTTTCTAATACTTCTATTCTTCAGCCTACTCACCGCACAGCTAAGAAAACAGCCTTCCTTAGACATTACGTTAATCATGCATTTCCCCAAGAAGCCAAGCGGAGTCTATTCATATATGCTAATGATGTCCCAACACTCATTTATTAAATACCGTGTTGTACAAACCCCATTTATCTCCAGTGTAGTCATCCATCCACTCCACCTCACAATATCTAGTCTCCTCATTGTGCTCACTTCTTTGTTGTTGCTCTTACAGTCCTATGGAGTGGCCTCTTCTTCTCTTGTGTGAAGCTATGCTGGTAACTTTCTTTAACACCTGGCTCCAGATTTATCTCCCTCAAAAGTATTTCAATTAATTGTATTATCCCCTATGAAATGTTGCCTTTATTTTACATCCTCCTAATATTTTTGGTTTGTAAATATTGTTCTAAAGACCAATTATCAAGGAAGTACAATTTGGTAATTCAGAAATGATATTTCAGTACAAAAGGCTTTGTGTTAGCATGGACTTTTTACCATGAATACAAATATTTTCCCGACAAAGACGGAACGGATTTGGGCTATCTTGTGAGGAATGCAAGACCTGTGACATTCAGTTGTGTGAAAGATGTGTTGTGCATAAGCAAGGAAAAGTATTCTTGTTCTTTTGTATGAGAAACAGAGATCCATTTACTGTTGGCAGACATCAGCTGGAATATAGTCATAAACCATGGCATGTGAACTCAGCTAAGAAGTTGTATGATAATGATTTGTCAGGATTATGGGATTTGTGAGAACTGAAAGGACTAGGTGTTATCTAACCCACTTTTTTTAGTCCGTAGCTGAGGGAAATAGGAAAATTAAGATTTCAGATCTCACATCTAATTAATAGCATAGCTATGATGATAACTGAGGTTTCCTAATGTGAAGTACAATGTTTTTAAAATAATATTATACATAAGGTCATCTGGGTCGCTTTCAAACTGTTGGTTAGGGGTCCAGCTTCATGTAAGGTCCCAGAGTTCAGGAACCAGGCCTTTGTTTTCTTTTGCTTTTCTCACTGGAGCAGGTCTTAGTGTTAGTGTTTCTCTGTATCTGGGAGATCCTTGGTAATGTTTTCAGAATCAGAGTAGAGAGGACATTTTCTCCCCTATATCACTTTTTGAGCATTTATTTTGAGAATATAGCATTCTAGACTTGTGAATGATCAAGAACTCCTAAAACTTGTCTGAGTTATGAGTTAAGAAGGTGAATTTTCTAAGCAGGATCACCTACTACTTCATTTCCTAAAGAATTCTTTATTTACCAGTCTCTTTCAAGATCTAGTCAGAATTGAGAAATACAGTGACAGGAGAAGCTCAGGCTCACCATGGGCTATCTACTGCCTCTGAAGCACACATGTATTCCTGTTGGTCCTCTGGTTACTGATCTAGGACAGGCCATGGCTTCATGTGCTTCCACAAGGATGCCTCTTCCATAACTGCTCTTGTCATTGGGAACTGAGCGAGACGTGGGTCCTCAGATGGTTCTTCTATTAGGGCATAGACAGAAGAGCCAGGGTATTACACTCTTGCCCTGCAATAGAAGCCAATGAATCTCAGATACACATTTCAAACAAGAAACCACCATTTTCCTCAAAATGTAGGCAGGCTGTTGCTCAGCTCATCAGGTTAGAATATCGCTAAATTACTACCCAAAGGGCACATTATCCCTTTTTATTTTTTTATCTTTAGATCAAAGTTCCCTAGACCAGAGGAATGTCAAATAAAGCCAAGTGTTTACAAGAGAGGAAACTCTTGCTTATTTATAGGTAGTGGCCCAAGTCAACAGCCTGACTAAGAACTGACAGGCAGTTAAAAGTATGATTCACTGAATCGTTTGGGACAGGCATTTAACTTCAATGTGAAGTCTTATAATGTCCATTTGAATTGAGAAAGAAAAAGTGTTTTAATGCAGTGGTATTCTTGAAATGTTATGCGTAAGCTCACAAAGTTCATTCATCATGGGAGTTTGAACACTGCTAATTTGTTTTAAGCAACTTCTGTTATATCACTGAAGTCCTATTACATAACAGCAGTACTTGAGTCATCTGTTTACTTAGTTACTTCATTCAATTATGGGTACTATAACTTTCCAACTTTATAGCCTTTCCCCATCTCTCTCCCACATAAAGAAAATCAACAAAACAAGGATTGTTCTCATAGTTTTACTTTGTAAGGAAGGTCCCATCTGAGTAACATTATTCTAGCCGCTGCAGTTCAGATTTTTCCTTAACAAGAGCACAGAAGTGGTCTTTTTTTTCCCCTTGAATGTGCATATTCCTGATGGAGCTTAAAAACTTCCATAAATCAATAAAGTAATTGCTACATAATGACCTATTGTTAGTGTTCGTGCCCAGAATGATGTCACAAGGGGGTAATGGAGCTACTGAATCAAAAAATGGCAGCTGTTTCCAATTTATTTGAGAGTCAGTTGGACAGAAAATTAAATAAACACATAGACAAGAAGGACAAGGGCAAGTCCTTGTATTATTCTTATGATAGTTTTAATTCAATTGCAGAAGTCAGCAGGCAGCTGATACTGTGGCCCAGAGTTTCATTAATTGCCTGTCTCGCATGTCAGTGAGACAGCACATGCTCACTTCATCATTTTCAGCTTTTGTTATTTGCATTTTAAAATACACATGCCAGTGAAGCATGGCTCAAACTTTTCTTGCCTGTGTGTGGGTTTTTGTGGTTAGTACTCGGCCCTCCAACTTTCAGAAATGTGTTTTTGGGAGAAGCGGCTTTATCCTCTACCTGCAAGGATAGTGTCTCTCTCTCCTCCCTCCGGGCAGGCAGCTGAGAATTTTTAAAAATTACTCTTTCCTCCTCCAGGGAAGGCCTGAAGTCTTGTATTTGTTGTGGAGCCTGAAGAAAAAAGTTGTCACCCGGTTTGCAGGGCTCCTCTCCACTGTGACTGGGAGCTTTGATGTGCCCTTTTGATGTTTCTGCCCTGAGGAGGCTGGAGAGGATTATCGAGAGTAGCCTGAACGTTGCAGCACCGGTGCAAGTCGGGCTCCACATCCCTCCTGTGAGCGCTTGCACTGAGGTGGGGTTGCCGGGTGCAGATGAGGTTTCCAAGGTACGGGCTCAGCCTGCAGCAGGGTACTTTGCTTTTTGAAATGTCCTTTTGGCAGGATTCTACTGTCTGGTAATTGAGTAATTTGCTATTTGGTATGATAACCACTATTTTTTTTTTTTAAATCACGGGATCTAATTGTAACTAGAAAATGACTTCAGTTCACCTTCCAAAGGGATGGCAGTTTTCTTCTAAGAACCATACAGCTCAATTTTAAAAAGATTCTCTTGTGGCAAAAGGACCTTTGGAAGGCAAACAACCTCCTTTCACTTTAGGGGGGAGAAAACAGAAGTCTGGTGTGCCAGTCAGAGACTCTTAGTACAAGCAGGTTTTGGCTAGACTATAACTACTAAAGAAGAAAGGAATTTTCTAGAACAATAACTTGGGGCTCCCAGAGGCTTGGTAACAGAAATAAAGGTGTTCCAGAGGGTCAAGAAGCAGAAATCAGGAAGGAACATTGTGGGATGCGAGTGGAGAGTTCAAAGAGACTATAAGGTAGTAAATAAGTAAATACAGTATTTTAAGTCGTGATAAGCAACATGAAGAACAGTGAAGCGAGAAAAGGGAGATGAGAAGCCCCAGCACTGGGAGTCTTCTTTTAATAATGGGTCAGAGAAAGCCTCTCTGATGAAGTGTTAAGAGCAGACACTGACTAGAACTGAGGGAGTATGCCAAGTAGGTAGATACCAGGGGAAGGAAGAGTACTCCAGGTCAAGGCAATAGTAAGCACAAAGGTCTTGCTTCAGGATGCACTTTTTGTGTTCAGTGAGGAGGCCGGTCTGGTTGCAGAGGAACAAGAAAGTAGGGTACTTGGACATGCAGCCAGAAATTCGGGTGGGGTGGAAAGAGGCAGGCCATATAGGGACTTGAAGGCCATTTAAGAGCTTTGGATTTTACTTTAATTGTACTAATGGTTCCCAGGGATGAGAGAGAACATGACATGCATGACGAAATGCTGATGCTGGGAGGTTGGCAAGACTGAGTTATGAGTTAGGCAAAACAGCCTGCAGTAATTGAAATGCTTGCCTCAACAAAAAGCACAAATGATTACACATTATGAGACCTTTGGGAATGGTCATGGATGCTCAGAGTCATGAATGGTAAATCTCCACATGCAAGGATCTGCTGCATTTAAAATCTTCACTTTGGGGGGATGTCAATGGAAAGATATGCTCCAGAAAAACTGTTAGGCTTCTCATGTGTCAGATTCCTAAAAGCAAGTTTCATGTTTTAGAAACTCACCTTTATGGCCGTTCTTTTGAGAGGAATGAATAACTTTCACCAGCGCTAAATATTCAGGCTATTGAGAAAGTAGGTAGATTTTGTGCCTTGTTAGAGTCTTTTTGAATGGTCTTCAGGAGAAAAGTTTTAAGTTCTACAAATATAAAACCAGTTAAAAACTTGTTGAATTTCAGTTCAAAGTTTTAATCTTATTTCTTTAAAAATACCTTCAAATTGTAACCTCAGGCACTTCTAAAAACAAAACAAAACACAATGAATAAGTGACATGTATTAGCCCAGGGAAACAGATCACTTCATTCCATTCCTAGAGGGTAGGTAACTAAACCTCCCAAATTGGGCAGATAGTATAGAAGGAGATGGTAGCTGTGATGGAGAAACATTCAAATAAAGAGTTGGTGCCTTGGGAAGCAAAAGATTGACTTCCTTTTTCTTTCCTTTTGTCTCTTCATAAGAATTGAGTGCCTCTCACAGAGTTGGCGGTTGGGGGAAGGCATGGCCACTCTTACCACAAAGAGAAAGCCAGACAGGTAAGCAAACATTTTCTCCTTGATCACTTCGGAAGCATTAGGGAACGGATTATTGCAAGAGAGGCATATGCTTCTGAGAGTTGAGGAAAAGCTGACGGGAGGTTTTTGACTTGAAGATAAGATTCCAATGGTGTTAAATCAATCAGATAAGTAGCCTTTTAGGTGAGTGAGTGAGAGGGTTCTTTTTAACTTAGTCTTTTCTTCATGCGTTTGTCTTGGCTTTAGTTGTTGTAGGGTGTTATTCTTGCTTTAATTCCTAATTTAATTACCCTAATCTGGAATAGTGGGTTAAAAATGTGTATTTTTAGAATAAAATATACGTGGGTTCAAATCTTAGCTTACCCATTATTACAGTTATGACCTTAGTAATCTAACCTCTCTTAGTTTTGGACGTTTCATCTGCAAAACTAAGACCATCGCGGTGTCTACCTAATTTTAAACCTTGGCTGTTATTGTTACTATGAAGAATAATTTGCACAATAATTTCAATGGCCTGTGATAGTGCAGTGGTGAATCTACACCATTGGTGGCCATTTATAGAACCTGAGGCGGTTATTAAGAGATGAAGCACTTTCTTAAACGGTGAAATGGAACGTTTTTTGGACACAGCTGATCACTGTGAGAATCTGTAATGCACAGCATCGGGGAGGGCTTCCTCGGCAGGGACATTGCCTGGGCGTGCTGAAGGAACCTCCCAGTCCTGCATCATTTGCACCATGGGTGTTTTCACTGGGTCAGTCTTGGCCAGGGACTTGGGTGTGGGGTGGTGATAGTGGCAATTCCGTCACTGTAGACACATGGAAAAGATTGATACATTCTTACTGACCATTTACTTGTCAGACTGGCCTATAATCTTGAGCCTTCTATGTTATAGCCATCTGGTTTTTTTATTAACTAAAACAGATCCCCAAATGCCTCTCATTTTGTGATTTCTCACTCTATAAAAAATGGAATTTTGAAACATTATTTGTAAGAAAATATGTAATGTGTTTTTATTTTATTTTTTTTCCATATTTTATTCGCTTAATAGAAATAAAACACATATGCAAAAGGACCTAACCCCTTTTCTTTCCTGCCAGGGCCTTTGGGGGTAATGTTTTGATTATGCTACTACAGTTGCAATACACTTATCACAATGTATTTTGCAGCCTATCTTTGGATATAGTTTTAGCAACTGCCTTCGTTAGTATTTCAGTTATACACCCATGGAATCACACAGGATGCCTTCATTACAGTGTATTTTCTAAAGAAAAGACTAGACTAATAAAATGATAATAAATAGAAGATAATGGAAGATGTAAAGTTGCATATAATCACCAATCTTTCACTTGATATTACCACTAAAATAAACTTCCTCTCTAAGTAAATTCTTCCCCAATAAATAAAATACTTATACATGGAAGTGTGTTTTCCTTTTGTTTCATTTCTAGTATCCCACACATGTAGCATCGACATATAACATGGATTGCTTTGATGATGTTAAAATAGAAAGTAACGTTGGCATCTACATAACCCTGTTGTCTTTCCATCTAAACTCCTCTTTTAAAGCTGCTTTGTTTTGTATGACATTGGCTCCTGAGTCAGGTTTCATGAATCAAGACAACTCTGTTTGGTCTTGCTAAAGCAGCATGTGCTGCTAATTTCTTTTTACACTGCTACTCTCAGAGACACATGCACACACTTACGGGCATAAGCATACCCTATTAGCTTTTTATACTTAATAGGGCCCTTGGCATTTTTAAGTCTTAGACTAATTTGTTTTATTCTGCCTCCCTTCTGTTGTCATCAGGAAAGCGGGCTGCCTTAAAGTTAAGTGCCCTGTGATCACCCTGCATGAAGGGCACTGCACAAGTCCTGGCATCTGATTGAGTAGATGCTCTCCTCCCTGGTCTGTTCTCCTAGCCACTGGAATTTAAAGAGGACTGGGACTCGGTTTGCCATACGCAAGATATTTTGTTTGTGCCTTTACCTTCCCCAGCTCACGGGGAAGCTTATAGATCTTATATGCTTCACACAAATATTTAAAACCAAGGGGGAACAAATTCATTCAAAGGTATCTTGTCAAGGTGGCCTGTTGTATATTTTACATAACATTATCACATAACCAAACATTAAGATACGATCTAAATTAATCCCTACCTCAACATTCTTATATGAGTGCTAAGGAAAGATAGTGCTACTGTCTTCATTTTCTTGGAACTTGAGATGTGATTAGATTGTGCTTTTCTCAACAGAATGTGAATTGAGGTCACCTTTTGATGTCAAGAGTCAATAATATTTAGTAATCTCCCTACCACCAGGTGTTATTTAGAAATTCTACTTCAATTCTGCATGTCATCTTTAAATGGCTTGAAAGAGCTAATTTAGTGCTTAATATAAGAAAAAGTAGTGATTTAATCACTCAAATAAATTAACAGTAAAGTTGACACTATACTGGATGTGCCCACATTTTTGTCAATGTTGAGCTCACTGAATTGTGTTTGGTAAAAAATTCATATACATGGAAATAAGGAACAAACTGACAGGGACCGGAGGGGAGGGAGGAGGGGGGTAATGGGGGAAAGACAAGGAAGGGTCAAGTCGAGGAACATGTACAAAGGACCCCTGGACAAAGACAACGGGTGGGGGAGGGTTGACTGGGGGGGTTGGGCAGGGCAAGGGAGACTATTGGCGGAAAAATAGGGACAACTGTAATTGAACAACAATAAGAAAAACTCATATACTATGGGATTATAATGTGAATACCATTGTGTGTATATTAAGGTTTTATTTTTTTAAAGCATTTATGATTGTTTTATGTATTTATAACATATTTCATATTAAATTCAGATCATGTTAAGTATATGTATGTAATAGTATATAACAATTATTACTGGGGTAATTATTATATTACTGGAATTTAGTTTATTCCAAGCAGGAGTTTTCCCACCTGTACATAATATTATTATTTTTATGAAGAAATATTGTTTATCAACTTAATACTAGTTTCCCTTTAAATCCATAACTAAACACTAACA
>VMDR010014742.1:0-23148 GCA_007922815.1 Macrotus californicus | reverse complement strand
TGTGTGTGTGTGTGTGTGTGTGTGTGTGTGTTTGTTTTGTACTAAGCTTAAGCTGCCTTAAAAAAATCACTTTTGACTGAGCAAATAGGATCATCTCTAAATTCTCCAATCTCTCAAATTTCCCATTTGGAGTCTTGTTCAGGAATGACTGCAATGGGAGATATTTGATTTCCATCAGCAGGCATAAAAAAAGCGGCAAATTTAAGCTTATACCCCAAAAGGGGCTTTTCTCTTGCTTATAAATGTACATCCTTTTGATGGTGATATTTTTTAGTTCATTGCTTACACCTAGAGTGCCCAGGACACAGATAAATTCCTTTATAAGTTTGTTTATTAATATATTGATGAAAAGATTTTACATGTGTGCCTCAATCTGCACGTAGAATCATTTCATCAGCCGCATCTATCTCTGTGCCTTCTTACATTTCATTTCTTCTGTTCCAAACGTCTCTCTCTTCTTCGTTCTATTGATGAATCTGGATGGAGTGTTCCTCCTCTGAAAGCTTTCCCTTACTTCTTTAGGGACAGCAATTACTGTTTCTTCTTTACCCTGCACGTGACCTGTTTTTGCTTCTTATGACTCCATTAGAGTGTCTGTCTCTCCACTAGACCTTGAACTCTCGGACAGAAGGACTGAGTTCTTCTTTGCCTCCCCAGTGCCTGGTGTAAGTGTTGGTTGAGCTGAACTGACTCATAAGCATGTCATACAAAACTGTATTTAAGGAGTCTAAGAAAAGCACAGTATTCTTTAATTCAAATGTGTACCCTGTAGAAACTTAAGTCAGTGACACCTGATACTTTTCCAAATCAGAGAAACTGAAAGCCCAACATCCATAGCTAAATTTCACTAAGCAGTGATACTTACTACTGGAATCATTTTGAACAAGCTACTTAATTTTTCTGAGCCTCAGCCTAATCTTTTCTTGTGCCCTATCTCTGCTCAGAAATTTACTGTGGCACTGTGGTACTTAGCAATGAAAAAGCCTTTATTCATTCACTCAATCAATATTTATTGAAGCTTTACTAGCTCTGAGGATACAGCAATGAACAAAAGCAAAGGCAAAGGCTCAACTTTCATGAGTTATATTCCAGAGCAAGCACCTCTGGCTCAGGTCTCTCTGACGCTGACACCTGTTCTTCCTCACCTTATAAGGTTATCCAGCCTCATGAGGGCTTCTCCAGTTAAACCGTGAGAGATGCTTCCTGTCCCTAGTTTTCCCCACACTTGCCTGTTCCTTGTCTTCTCTGCCTGCAGTACATTCTCTCTCCAATAGTCAACACTTAGCCTTTGCTTTCAGTTCACACTTGAATGTTCCTACCATGAGGATATCATCCTTAACTTAATTGTTCCTTATTTTTTATCTCACAATCCATTTAAACAGTGCAAATGGTTTTAATTTATACATATCTCTCTTTTAAAATATATTTTATTGATTATGCTATTATAGTAGTCCCAATTTTTCCCCCCTTGGCCACCTCCACCCAGCACCCCCACTCCCTCCAGCAATTGCTCCTCTCCTAGTTCATGTCCATGGGTCATGCATAAGCTCTTCGTATATAAATCTCTTGATGGCTCTTACAGATATTTCTTGTCTTCCAAAGTAATTATAGATCTATTGACATAAAACTGGTGCCTTCTACTGTGTGTGTGTGTGTGTGTGTGTGTGTGTGTGTGTGTGTGGTAGATACTGTTTATTGACTCCTAATATTCTTTCTGACCTTCTTCCTTTTACTATTAGAACTCTATAAAATTTTATCTGGACATGTGGCAACCCGGCTAGAGACAACATTTCCCAGCCTTCTTTACAACTATGTGAGGCCTCAGACTAAATTCTGGCCAATGGAATGTCAGCAGAAGTGATATGTTGAAGGTCTAGGAATTGCTTGTCCTCTGCTTCGTATTCCCCTTCCTATGGACTGGAATGTGATCTTGGACATGATCAGTCATCTTTGACCTTGCAAATGAGGGCAATCCCCAAGGGAATGGTAAAACAAGGGCGGTTATCTGGGTCCCTGGGCTACCTTTTGGAGCAGATCTTTCTTATTCCACTGGGTGGCTATGAGCTCAAATTTTTATTCACTAGAAAAACTTCTGTCTTGTTTAGGTCAAAATGACTGGTCTTTTATAAAATATTTAAATCAATATCCTAACTAATACAATACTCCTAATAGTACTTAACATAGAATAATATGAATGAGTGTTAAATAAACACCTATTAAATGAGTGAATGTGTCCTTGAATTTAATATCAGCACTTAGCAATAAAGTAATTTATCTTTTGTTTTTGTTTTTTCCCCCTAAATGTTCCATGTTCTTACACATTATGTGTTTAAAAGAGAAAGTGGTGGTTCTGCTATTTGTTTCATTGAACAGTATTTCTTTTGTTGGAATGTGACACACTGTCATACTCTGTCCTTCTGATATCACTGAATAAGACTTGTGGAAAAACTATCAGGAATAGGGTAGTTTGGTATCAAAAGATGATTTTTGAATAATGAGGAAACCGTAAGGAAATTTTTTGATTTGAAAGCTGTAGAGAAACATGGCCACTGTCAATCTCTACAGCTCTTTGTGCTGCCTGCCCACTGCACTACCGCCTCCCAGGACTGCAAAAGCAGAGAAAACAACATACCTCCAAATCTCCTGAGATATTGGCACCTGCAAGAATCCCAGTAGCTGCTGGGAAAAAAATGGCGAAGACAGAGAAGAAGCCTTCCCCTTTTGTGAAGCTTGGCCCAAAGTTTTCCGCAAATATCGATGCTGCAACACAAATAATGAGAAATTACCATGTAGACATTCTTCACAGAGTAGGAGATGAAGTTACCTTTGGCTTCTGTAGCCCCAAATGCAAATGAGCTCCTGTAATCTCAGTGAAACCCCAAAGTGTTGGTGCACTCCTGATGAACCTCATGCTGATATCTGCCAAAGGTCACCACACAGGCCACAAGGTTTTAGATCTCTAGAACAGAGCTCATCAATTTTGTGCCAGCAGAGACACCTGAATTCTTTGAATCTAGAAGACTGAAAACCAAGGAAGTGTAGAATTTTCTCATGGTGTTATAGGCATACTCACAAATATACCACACATATGCACTTTCCTACGCATATACAACTGCAGTCTCACATGCATAAATACCTTAATCAACACATGGCTTTTCCATGTCTTTTTAAAAAAGATTGCAGAAACCTGTGGGTGAGAAACCTGACAGTTTTTTTTAAAGACTTCATTTATTTACTTTTGGAAAGAGGGGAAGGGAAGGAGAAAGAAGGAGAGAAAGAAACATCAATGCGTGGTTGCCTCTCACATGTCCCACACCAGGGACCAACAACCCAGGCATGTGCCCTGACTGAGAATCGAACCTGCAACCCCTTGGTTCCCAGGCCAGTACTCAATCCACTGGGCCACAGGAGCTAGGGTGCTATTTTACAGTTTTGTTCTTAATATTCTAACCTACTCACTGCCTCTGAGACTGATTTTTAAATTCTTATACCAAATTCTCACATATGGGAGAATAATATCGTGAGGAGCTTTGATCATAAAATAATACCATCCCACAGGTTGTCACCAAATTACTTAAATGAAAAGAATTATCTAGAAGAAAAAAAAAACAGACAGGGAAAGATAGCAAGAAAAGGAAGATAAATGTGAGCAAAAGAATCTAGAATAATGCAAAAACAAGGAAATAAGATTTATAGCATCAAAAAAAATATAGCTGGAGCTGGGAGGAGAAAAACAATAAAAAGCAAAAGGATATAAACATGCAAAGCAAACAGGATGATCTTTGCAAAGAAAAATAATCAGAAACAAAGAGATGATGTGATATAAAAAGGAAATGAATACTGACAACTGAGCAAAGGAAGGGAAATATTTTAAAAATCTCAGCCATGGATTCTGGAGTAGCTGGAGTGGAAAGTTAGGAAAGAGTAGAGAGGGGAAGTAGAAGAGGGGAGAGAAGTCACATTCCACGCTCAGTGACGGTATCTCAGGATGTTGCTCTAACTACCTCCTGTAGTCATTTATGCTTGAAAACCTGACAGTGGTGCTTAATTAGGAAATGCTATTAAAGCAAGGTGTAAAAAGTCTAGCGGAAAAAAATGACTGTATGACTTTAGTGCTCTCAATGGTTGAACAAATGGTCTGAGCTTCCTTCTCTTTCTTTACACGTGCACTTTTTCCCTACTCTTTTGACAGCAGCAACAAGTTGTCTTGCACTTTAAGGTTTTCAAAATATTTTTACATCCACTATCTTATTGGCTTTTTAAAAATCCCCACAGGAAATTATTATCACTCACACCTGACCAGAAAAATCTGAGACCCAAACAGGTTAGTGAGCCATCTAGCTGGTAAGCAGCAGGGTTGAGACTCACTCTGGCTCCTGAACCCAACCTCTGGCTCTTTCCTTGGATCACAAGGCTGGAGCAGTGGCGGGGGTGGGGGTGTCACAGGGACAGGGATGGAGAAGAGCAATGGAGGACCAATTACTGCAAAGCAACTCATTTGTCGCACGTGCCTTGATAATTAAAGAAACCTCTGGACCTCTTCTCGTTGTTGGATGGAATGACGGTTCCAATGAAGAAGTTTGCAATAGCAATAAGAAGAATGACCAGAAGGATCACTTGAGCCTGGAATGGTAAAGTAAAAAAAAAAAAAAAAAAAGCGAAATTACATTTATTTAACAACTTTTTACAGAATCATAAAAGTTATGTGTCCACTGAAGCAAGACTCTGGTTATTCCAGTTAAGACTCTACTACCCGGATTAAGTGATGAGTGGACCCTTACAGGATGGCATCTTCATGAGCCTCATTCGGCCTGACTATAGATACCACAATTTCCATGGGAGCATGTGATTGGGCACTTGAAGTTGACATTACAAGAACATTCTAAGCACTAGCTAGGTACTTTACTACAGTGTCCTCAGGAATACAAATGGAGCCCAAAGCTTTAACATGGATAGACTCTATTTCCTTTTCAGGCAGAGCACCATGGGCTCCTCCCATTCCCTGTGCTAACTGCAGGAGTATGAGAACACAGAATGACTCACAGAATTCCCCTGACACTCAGTGCATTTGATGCTGGGCCACCAATATGTGCCCAGCACAAGCAGTCTGCAAGGTTGACCAGCCAAATTGCCTGTTTTTAGATCCCTGTATGTTTAGAGGTGTTTATTGGCTTGGCATTTCCATGTGCTGTTCATTCTGCTAAGAAGGCACTCCTACTTTTTGCAGAACTGTTTCCTTCCTCTCATCCTTTCAGCCTTAGTTACCCTCTCAGACAGGCCCTTCTTGATCACTGAATTCAAATGGCAGCGAACATTCACCACGGGCTTTCAATATAACAGCTGCAGATTTAAATTTACCAGCATTCTTTCAGATATGTAATACCACCAATAACTCTGCGAAATAGGTAATATTATCATCATTTAAAGATAAAGAAACTGAGGCACAGATAAGTCAAGGAGTTTACCAGAGGTCACATGGAAATAAACTAGATTCAAATCCAGGCATTCTGACAGCAGAGCTGGAGCTTTAAATTCTACCCTCTGCTCCATGAGATGGCATTGCCTTCCTCAGGGAACAAAGTCATTGAAAGTCCATCCCCATTATTTTCCATCTCAGTGCCCTGTTCATTGCTGTGATAGTACTTTTACGGTTCACCATTTCATATGTACTTGTTATCTCCTTGATTATTCCTCATATCCTCATAGAGCATGGACTCAGCTAGGGTAGAAATTGTGCCTGTTTCTTTCATAATGGGATATCCAGTGCCTAGCAGAATCCCCAGCACCTGTAAGCACTTAATCCATTTTTGTTTCCTGTGTGAATGCATAATCCACAGATAAGACTCATTTTCAATTGTAGCAGTCACTGTACAGAGTTACAAAGCATGCAAAACAGCATGTTTCCTGTCATTTAGAAATTTACTAACTGTTTTACTACTATTTAAATACAGATATTTGCTGGATCCAAGGCCTGTGTTGTCCTCCAGTTTTCCACTAAGAACTGGATTTCAGAGAATGATGGTTTCTGCCTCTGTGACCCTCTCCCGATGCACTGGCCATTTCTCTTGGTTTCGGCACCCACAACCACTTGAAAGTAGTTAACAAGGGTGTGATTGGGAGACATAGGCTTCCAGCACGTGCCGTTGCTATGATCACAAGGCGATCTGTGCATAAAGATGGCACCAACCTCGGTGGCTCTGTCACCACGATGAGAGCATTGAGAAGGACAAAGCTCAGGTCTGATCACGTCGCACATGTGCTATGAGTCAAGACTGCCTGGACTCGTGCTCTGAGGGCTTGGTGTTCTGCCAAGTGCTAACCCTCAACTTTTCCATGGCAAGTAATAACAGTACTTCTTTCTAAATAGGGGTTCCATCTATGCCTGCAATATACCCAGGGCTTGACCAGCAGTTGTTGGTAAACCTCACTTTGAGAAATTCACCTTTGCTTCCCATTCCATTCCAGCTACCGAAATTCCTAACAGAATCACCACTGTGATGGAGCCTATTATCCGGATATCATTGGTTGGGTCCACCATCATGGAATTGCTCTCCTGGGGAAAAAATCACAACAGTGGTTAGAGTTGGAGCTTCTCCTTTTTTCTTTTGCATATTTTACTCTATCATTTAACAGTAAGATGAATACTAATATACTAATGTCTGGGGCTATGCAGGATAATAGAAAAATGAAGTGCTCATAAACTTGAGAAGATAAAGGACTTAACATTAATTTTTTCCTATGATAATAGGCCTTTGCCAGCCATAGTTAGGAGTTGGAAGTTTTAGAGATTCATTCTAGTCACAGCTCTAGAAGCTATTATAGCACTAAGTCAAGTAGGTGCACATTCGGGTGATCATGTTTTGTTTCAGAATGACTGGTTGTGTTTGTGTGTCAGGGATATCCTAGAAGAATAAACATGAGTGGTTTCCAATGTGGCTATTGGAAAATAAGTGTTATTCAACTAAAGAACAAACTACACAAAGCAGATAATGCATCTCTTGAAGATAGCATACCTTATGAACTAAATAACCCGCTCATTCATTCACCTAGTTTTTCAACAGAGGTACTGTTACCAACTAAATTCAGTGAATGCTATCCCTACCACAGAGAAGGACTAGATGCTAGTCCATTCGCCAGCGAATTCACGTTCTCCCATAGACACCATCTGCTATAGAGGGGCACCTAAACTAGGAAATGCCTAGTTTTCTGCAGTGAGTTATTCTAATGTTTGGACTTTCTTTCTGTTTGGAAATCTGTAATCATAATAGTAATACAGTAGTTTCCTCCTTATCGGTGGTTTCTCTATCTGTGGTTTCAGTTGCCCACAGTCAACCATGGTCCAAAAACATTAAATGGAAAATTTCAGAAATAAACAATCCACGAGCTTTAAATTAACTGCCATTCTGAGTAGCGTGATGAAATCTTGTGTTGTCCTGCTCTGTCCCACCTGGATGTGAATCACCCCTTTGTCCAGGGTGTCCATGCTGTAGATGCTGGCTGCCTGCCTGTTACTTAGTAGTCATCTGGGTTATCAGATCAACTACCATGATAGCTTGGTGCTTGTATTCAAGTAACCTTATTTTACTTCATGATTTCAAAGTGCTAAGGCAGTGTGCTGGCAGTTTGGATACACCAAAGTCAAAGAGTGCTTCATTTAAGTGAAAAGTGAGCACAGTACAATAGGTATTTTGAGAGAGATCATGTTCATGTACCTTTTATTACAGCATATTCTTCTAATTGTTCTATTTTCTTATGAGTTATTGTCAGTCTCTTAGTGTGCTTAATTTATAAACTTTATTATAAATATCTATAGGAAAAACATAGTATATATAAGGCTCGGTAATACCCGCAGTCTTAGGTATCCACTGGAGGTCTTAGAGCGTATCCTCAGTGAATAGAATGGGACTATTGTATAAATAATACAATATTATTATTTATCTATTATTTATCTGATGGTTTGTATTTTATGCAGTATTTCATGTCCACTATTTCATTTGATCTGTACCACATTTATGTGAAATGTACAAAACAATATTAGCCCACATTAAACATTTGGAAAACAAAGTTCAGATGAATAGAGGCTCTGGTCCAAAATCTCTCAGCTGGTAAATGTGAGAGCCAAGATTCTAAGCCAGCTCTGATCTCTGATGCCAAACCTAGGGCTCCTTCAACTATGTTCAATTTCCATAATCTGCAGAATAAATCTTTCTTCTCATCTTGCCATAATACCATAATATAACCTAGTGCCCTGAAAAGGCAAATTGAGCAAATTATGTTGCTTGGATGAAGAAAAGCTTTCACTTACCTTAAGAAGGTCTACCACAGTCTCAGCAAATCCCACCACATACATAGCAACAGCCACTGCGTTGGCAAAAGCAAAGATCAAGCCTATCGACCCACCGAATTCTGGCCCTAAGCTTCTAGAAATAAGATAGTAGGCTCCGCCTGAAACAGAAATGAATATGCTTTACTTTGAGAACCTGCTAAGAGACATAGTTTATATGACAAAGTAACTTTGAACACTGAGAACATATGAAATATTAATTATTCTAATAAAAATATTATAATTGCCTAATAATTTGGGGAATCTTGTTTTACCTTAATGAATAGCTTACCCTAATGAATAGCTCAACTCTGTACATAACCTACAATAGAACTATCCTGATTGAATAAAACCCAATTTATTGAAACTTAATTACATACAAATGTTACAGTAAGAACACAGTAAACTTTTCCAACAATGCTTTGTCTTTTATAAAAGTTCATTGGAGAGTTCAAATCAATAATGTAACTGAAGTAAAATTTTATATCTGAAATTCCCAAGAACAGGCAGGCCTAGGCAAAAAGTGAAGTGGGTGAAGTTTATCATTGTTATCCAACTTCCTTTCTGTCATAATTTTCTGGTACATATTTGTTGTATAAGAAAAGGTACCTGTAGAGGGCTTTATGTTATCCACTCTATAAATCAGACTTTTTAAAAAATGTTTTTAGCTCAAGAAGGAGTAATGTGTATGGAGGTGACAAATGGGAAGAAAGGGAAGGAGACCTTGGAACCATTGCTTCTGCCTTGGACCTTCGGAAGGTAGCTCCACATATGGCTCTATTTCTGTGCACGTGAAAGACTGAGCTGGGCTGGTTAACTGCTTAGAGGGCACTGAGAGCATGTCAGTGATGGGAAAAAGAACCAGACATTGACAGGCCTGGATAACTAGATGTTAGTGCAGATGCAGTAAATTAATAGCTTCCTATACCAAGCTAGTCTCTGAGGTGGACAGAACTGGTATGGAAATGACACTGAACAAACATATCTACAGCTAGTGGTGGGGGGAGGTTAGGGGGTGGAGGGATTGGGCAAAAAGGAAAAAGGACTTATAGACATGGACAACAGCATGGTGACTGCTGGGGACAGGGGGGTCTAAGGGGACTAAATGGTAATAGAAAAAATTACAATAAAGATTAAATATAAAAATAAAAAAACTAAAAAAAAAATCAAAACAATCTTTTACTGAAGAGGAATTTCCTCCACTGTAGTAACTATTATAGGTTAAGGGGTCAAAGCCCTCTCTAAAAATGTAGCCTATTATCTAAGTGGGGCAAATCCCCATTATTTCCTTTGTGCAGATTATATTAAATAAATTGGCTAGCCAGTTCCTTAGGCTTGGTCGAAATGAGAGCCAGGCAGAGACAGTGAGAGGAGATATGTTGTGGGTAGGATGGTGCTTTGAAGGCCTTGGGTGGGAGACCTGGATAAGATACCCAAGTAGAGATCCTGAAGAACCAAAACAGAGTGGGAAGGGAGAAGAAAGGAAATTAGGGCATGGATCAACTTTACCCAACTTCATTTTCTGCTCAGGCCTGCTTGTTCCAGATGATCTGAAAAGAACCCTTTGTTTTTCTTTTCTTTTTAAAGATCTTTCACGGCTGTTGGCCACTGGAAGCAGAGTGTTGGGGTGAGCTCTGAGGACTGACTGAGTGGGAAGTATCAGCTGTGTCAGCTGGGGCACTGGGGAAGGGCCCCGCTGAGGGACCTGGGAGACGGCCAGCAGGGCTCGTCCAAGGCACAAAGGAAGGCCTTCTTTCTAGACACCTGGTCTCTCTCTACTTTATGAACATGTTTACTCCCTGGAAATGGGTTAGAGAAGTCTTTTCTGGAGATCTCTTAATATTTGTTGAGAAGAATGCTGCCTTACTCCTTACATTTTGGGTTCTTTTATTTTAAAGCTTTGGAGACTAATTATCAATATACAATTTTTATTTCCAGCATTAAACCAACTCTAGACATTGCCATGTCACCAAAGCTTGCAGTCATAAGTAAATGAATTGGCTTACCTCCTCTTACTACTCCATTTGTGCAAATGGCAGACATAGAAATACCTGTTAGTGTCGTCACCACCACACTCAGGCCAATGATGATGACTCCAAGACCTGCAAAATCCCCCAAGAAAAGTGTTTGGCTCCAGGACTTCCCGAAGTGCTCAGTACTGCAGGAGGCAGCAGCCTGACTCTTGTCGTGGAAGGATCCGTCTCCCCATGAAAAACCTGGAATGTTCTAAAGAACCCCATTCCACGAAGGTCTAGGAAACACCTGAAATGTACTAAACTTTACAATTGAAGCCATGTCCAGGGATCATTTTCCGAGAAATGCCAGGAGGAGCACAGACTCGAGCCTGAAAAATGAAACATTTACCCCAGAAATTTGAACACCTGCACACCGGCACCTGCAATGTGCTGGAGGGGCCGGTTAGAAAGGAGACCACAGCTGCCCAGAGGGAACTGGGACTGTGCGCACAGTACCTTACATTTCCTTTGGCATCCAGCTCATCCAAAAGGTTAACCAGGCTTCAAGAACGTTGGGCTACTTTCTCGTTCCCATCAAAAAAATATATATATATAAAAAGTTTTTGCCTACCCGTAGCAAGTGATGAGAGCATTAGATATCTTAGAAATTTTACCTCCACGAACAAACCCGTTAGTTGCTATTGCAGAAGTTGACAACCCAGTAATAGAAGTTACCATGGTGGAAAGAAGAATTATGAGAACTCCGAGACCTGTCAGCAACGAAAGATAAAAGATATTATATTTTACTTGTCTTCCATGGATTCCCTGTTGCCACAAACCATACTGCCTTTAATTTTTTATGTCCGAGCCTTGGGCCCCAGTGGAGTTCCTTTGCGCTACAGAGAAACCGGCTTGCCTGGCATACAGATCAAGCTGGAGAGCTGCTCATTAGGATGAAGGATGGTTTCTAGAAGTGAAAGTGTGAGCTGCCGCCCTGGAAAGGAAAGTTGACTTGTGCTGGTGTCCTGGGAGAGAAACTACCCCGGCTGTGAAAGGAGAAAACATGACATTTGACCTTCTCTCTTGCTTGAAAGGAACCTGCATGAGAAAGTTGGGGGGGTTGACAAAGGTTAAATCCTTCACCATCCTTCTTGCCTCTCTCTGGCCTGAGGGGTGGGGGGAGGAAGGAGCCAACTTGGATTACCTTTAAAGCACTCCAGAAAGGTCACTGGTGAACTATTTGAACCTGTGTTGCCTTTACCTTACAAACGATCATGCGGGCCACAAGTTTAATTACCTCCTCTGACATATCCATTTGTGGCAATAGCAGAGGTGGATAGACCAGTGATAGCAGTCACTGTCACGGCTAAGCCGATGATAATCACACCAAGACCTCAGTTGAGAGAGGAAAAATAGAGGCAATTAGTCGGTGGAACAATCCATTAGATCGTTTACATGAAAGCCAGCCAGTCTAGGGTAGTCACTGAAGGACCACATGTGAGCTAACAAGCTGGCCTGACAATCACCGCAGAGTAAGTGCTCAGCTTTCACGTTTTCTGCCTCTGGCAGCACAGCCTAGAAACTCAAGAGCTAAGACGTGGAGGGCAACGTTGCACACAGCTAAGCAACTATGGCTGGTCGAAATTTAATGTGAACCCCATTTATGATGATGAAGTTCTAAGGACACCTATAAACGTGATAACTGGTCTGCACAATACTAAGCTGCTCGTCTAACTAAAGAGTGAATGTTCACCTTTCCAGGTAACTATCTTTTTATGTACATTTGGTTGTGTAGGAGTGGAGAATTACATACAATGTAACAGATTATTCATCCGTCGGGGAAGTAATGTGGAAAGAATCAAATTGAACTACTTTCACTCACCAGCTATGTGACCTCTTATTTTCTGAGTCAAAAGTGGCAATAAAATTAGAAAGGATGCGTGGGGCAGTGGCTAGCATCGTGCGTGGCATACAGTATGCAATCAGTGGCACTGCTTTTTTATCAGATCCCAGCAGTCATAACAACTATTGTTTACGAAAAGCCAACTGCATATCCAGCTATGTGTTCGGTAACATGAGAAGCACAAGGAGCAAATAAAATGAAGAAAAGCTTCCCTCAAGAAGCTTACAGTACAGAAGCCAATGATTATGAGAGGGAGAGAGTGGTGAGCCAGAATTTAAAGGAAGGCAAGGGTACCTTTAGCTAAGGATTATTTTGTGCTAAAGGCAATTGAGAAGTAGATAGCTCCCTATATTTGCCTAAAAACAAGATATAAACTTGTAAAGACACCAGAGACCACTCTAGACCCTTATATGCTGGAATTGATACCAGAGGAACATAACAAACTTTGCTTATCTTCCATTAGTTCCTTCATATATTTGCCTTCCCACAATTTGCCACCCTAGAGACTCGGTCCTCTTCCTTTGTCTTGTCACTTCTCTGAAAGTGTATCATTCTCTTAAGATGCTGTATAAGCCCAAGTTCTGACTACCGCTTTGTTATCCATCTCTGAGTCTTCCCTTATGTGTATACACTGCGCATGTTAGTAAACTTCTGGTTGTTTTTCTCTTGTTAATCGTCTTTTGTCAGTCTCATTTACAGAGCTCTAGCCAATGAGCCTAATATCAGTAGAGGGAAAACAGTTTTCTTTTGCTATAATATCCTCCTCAATGAAGGCTGACCCAGAATTCAGGGAGAATTCAGGGAGAATTCAGGGGTCACAGGCACTGAAATCACACTGGCTCCAGCCAGAATGTTTTTGCCTGGGTCTGTTTTGTATGATCCTCGACATAAAATGGATGCTCCATAATTGTCGGCAGTCTCTCTTGTTCCAAGGATGATTAGATAGGTAATCAGCCAAGAGAGGCTGTGATCTCTCTGGACATTCCTTGGGAGAAAGGGAAGTCTAGGAAGGTTAAGGATAGAAATGGAAACGAGGTACTGGAGGCTGGTCCTTTTGATGCTCTCCGCTATATCCTGGCTCTAGCAGAAATCTCTAGGCTATTTTACTGGTTAAAGTGCAGTAGCAAGAGGCGAAGTGTGGGTACAACATGTATATTTGGACCATATTGCTTTGGCCCTACACACTCTCAAAAGTTTGGTGTTGAAAGAAATAGTTGCACTAAATTCTTCCTATCTATTGCAAGAATCCTGGGGTGAGCATCACCCCTACAACACTATGTGACCCCAGTTCTTTGTACCCATGAAAGTGACTTTTTACTGTCTTTTGCACATCATTTTGCTCTTGACTTTGTTTAGAGTAAGTTTGATATTTAATGTTTAGTTCACCTTATTAATTGTACAGAACCATACAGTTTGCATTTCAGGGCAGTAAACCAGCTCTAATTTTATTATTTCCCTACTCTTGCCTCTATTTTCTCAACAATTCTTAATTTATCCTTTGGCATTGCATACATTTTGGTTAACCATACTAAACCCTGAGACAAATTGTATACTCTTAAACAGTGAGAAATTTGCTTCTCTCACACAAACATAAAATCCCAGTGTAAAAGGCCGCTTAGAGACCATTCAATTCGAGGTTTTCTCAAAGTACAGTCCTTTAACCACCTGCTTCAGGAAATGCCTGGGGTGCTCATTAAAAATGCCAGACCTACTGAGTTTGGGTCTTTCAAAGCAAATCCCTGGATTCTGCAGTTTTACAACTTAGTTTTCCAGGTAGTTCTTATGGACTGCGCAGTCTGAAAAACTATTGCACTATCCTCAGCCTGTCTCAATGTGTGTCTGCCTATTCAGCAAGGTTCTTTAGCATTATCTTCCAAGAATTAATTGGGAAACAATCCAGCTCCCTAATTTGTAGATGAGAAAATAAAGCTCACAAAGTATAAATAACTTGCTTCAGGTTGTACCTGCTTTTCACACCCTTCTTCCTTACCTCATGGTTACATTTATGGGAAGCCCCAACTTCCCAAAGCAAAAAGAAACTACTTGTATTGTTTCTTTTCTTGCCCAGTAAAGGAGGCTCCAACCGGACCCAGGTGGTGACTTGATGAACTCGTTTAGCTTTAAGCTTAGAGCAAAGGCCAGTAAAACTGAGTAAGGGTGGTAATAAGTTTCTATTACTCACTAAAGTCTATTTTCTGAGAATTAAAAGACAAAGAATTCAAAGGAAAGGATAGTGTAATACTGAACACCCATTTAGTTAGAACTCTTCCAAGGTAGGATTGAACTACTTAAATAAAAGTTCCTTATTAAAACAACACTGATGTCTGAAAGCATAATAAACAGTTTAGCAGAAGATAGGATTCTTCAGATTTTACGGTTTTGCAGTACACATGAAACTGGATCGCCTGTGAAGAGTAATGTAAGATCTGATTAAAGTTCAGATTATTGCACAAACATATGGATGTTAAATAAGTTGCATTAAAAAGAATTACTCTTGCCCTTGGCTATGCTCACACCTCCAAACAAAGTAATGTTTCTTGATGATCTCAATAAGTTACTAAACTGCCCTTAAAAACCTAATTTTGCATGAAACCCTGGAGCAAAGCTTGGCAATATTAAGATGCAGATTTTCCATGGACTGGCATACACTTATTTTGGACCCTGTGGCTGTAAGCATTCATTTGATACGCATCATAAAGCCAGCAAGCAGCCCTTTGTCAGGAACCAAGCAGTTGCCAAACATGAAACATGGAGAAACTATGGGAACTGGTTCCAGTTTTTCAATTTACAGCCCAGCCCTTTCTTTTTCTGAGCTGGTCTTTTGATGACTCTGAAATGTGTTTTGAGGAGCGAAGGCAATAAATAATGACCAAGTACCTTTTAAATGTGAATTCAAATACATTCTGCAGTAGAGTCTGAAAACGCATCCAAACCTGTGTTTCTGATGCTAATGATTTATAAGTCTTCCCCAAGAGTAAATCCATAATGTATTTTCCATACATAGAGTAGAATACCATTAGTTTTTACCACATTAAATCAGAAACTTTGATAAAACTCAAATAAATTTTTCAAAAATTTTTTTTTATTAATATACTCTCAATAAAAAGATTTGCCACAGGAAATAATACTTTAAATAAAATATAATATTTGAAAACATTAACTAATTACTCATAATAATTTCAACATCATCAATTTTTCATTTGGAAAAAATTAGCAAGTTGTATACATTTTCTCAGTCATTTTGTCTATGACTTCAAGCTTCTATCTGGCAATATTTTGTTAACCTTTTTTTCTTACTGCTGATATCTGAAAGTAACACAATTATTTTCTTTGGAAAATGTTCAACAATTCAGCATTTTTATTAGTCAGGTCACATTTTCACCTATTTTTCACCAGTTATTTTTACTTAGTGACGTTTTGCCAATAATCATGAGGGGGATGGATACTCTGATAAATGTCAGTATGCCCCCAAATATGAGTACTATTATTTAAAATGAATGTGTATCTATATACCTGTACACCTAAAACTCTATGAAAATATCAAAGTATTTCCTTCAGCATTTATCTGGTTGGCAAGCTGGAAAATTCTAGTCTCCCAGGGGTTAACACTTCACCTTTTTTCTCCGATGAACATGGTCTAAGAGAAAAAGGGAAGGAGCCCAAAAGCTCTTCTGTGACCTTCAACTCATATTCAGCATGAATGGTGAACACAAACTGCTTATTGAGCTTAGAATTTACATCAGAAATTACATAGGAGAGGAAAAAGCGCTTACCAATTCCAGCTTCTCCAACAATCCAGGAGAGGCGGATGAAGAGCATGACACCCCAGATATTCAGCATGCATCTTACCTGTGAGTCGAAGACACAGTGAAAGGGACATGTTAGAAGTGAGAGCCGGGCAAAACCCAGGCCTTTGTAAATCTGGTGTTCAGGCCCTGCCAACACTCGGTCTACTAGGACGCTGAATGGATAACTTTCATTTGTAAACATAGGAGTGTTCTCACCAGCACACCTTTCACCCATCCAAACTTCACAGCACCGGATTTATCTTCTTCTTTGTTTTCAGCTTCGTCATCTCCAGGCATCCCATCACCGTTAGCCACCCTGTCAGCCGAACCTGGGGCCACTGCCACATTCTGCATTTTTACAGACAGCGAAAACACAGGATATGGTCAATAAACACATGGTTCCATACAAATTTCAGAGCCCATCAAAACAGTGGACATAAACTTTTAGACAAAAAAATTGGAGACATTTTAATAAGATAGTTAATGTTTGCCCTGGGAAGCTGAGTGATTTTAGGCACCAAGATGGCAGGTGTGGTAAAGGAACCTGGGCAGTTCTACTGGTAAGAATATTACCATAGAATAAATAGCCAGATTTGGATTTGTTTAGAACACAAAAGGAAAAAAGAGAAAAGAAGGGATGCAATAAACAGAGGAAAGTCTATCACGAGTGAATGAGGGCCTTTGAGAAGAGGGCCTGCAAGTTAACCTTCCTTGTGTTATGGAGGTCCTGGCCTTCCTCCCATTATCGTCTGTGGGCTTCACTTATTCATCTCAAATAATGACGACAAAACTTCTCTACTCAGAATATGAGACTGTCAGAATATCTTTAAGAAGATTCAATGAAAGAATACAGACTTTTTATTTGATTTTATTTTTAAGAAAAATGTTGAAGGCACTATGTGGCTATGAAGACGCTATTTCTGTAGGGAGAGTTTCTTTCAGATGCAATATGCCTTTGCTCGAGACCTGTTGGTTGTGCTATTAGCATTGTACAAAAGGAGAGAAGTCGCACAATTAGAAAGGCAGGCTGAGTGGAAGTGAGGAGTAAGTAGTATAAAAAAGGTTAAACCTTTTTTGTTTGCTTATTTTCCCTGAGCCTAATTTTGAAAAAGACCTTCCTCAGCAGTAGGGAGTCTATGAATTCAGTGGGAGAGAAAGCAGCTTGGTTTCTCTCAAGAGCAACTCCCTGACTTCTCTTTTAGGTGTGACCTTTACCTATTTCAGATGCATCCACTGGGTTCAGCCTATCTGACACTTATCTGACCCTTTTATGGTTAGGCTACACCCCAGTGCACTCCCCAAAGCAATCTTCCCAGGAAGGGTTTTAGACAATTGGGAAAGTCTTTTAATTCAGCTCTTAATTACCATTATTAAAGAACAACTTTATTTTGTTTAAATGTTTTAAATGATTAAAGCCCAGAATGATGTATTCTGATATTACTAGCTCATAGGTCCTGGACAAGGGCATTTTTTCCCCCCTCTAAAATGGAACTGGTATGAACTAAATACTCAGTACTTATTATTAGAACCTTATTGGGGGTGATTACAGTTCTTGCCCGTGCTCTGCTCAAGGATTCTTGCTGCTTTGGGCTTTGGTGTATCATTAACCTACTCACTGTAAACTGACCCTAATTCAGGCTGTTTACCCCAATTGACTTTTACTTTTTGTCTCTTCCAGCATTTTTGTCCCTCTCTCTGTAAGTAAGGATTTCTCCCAACTTTGTTGTCCTGTAAGGCTTTTTTCATGATACTCATGTGACTCTTGGGAAGCCAGTGTAATACAAGGCAGTGAATCATTGTATGTCAACTGAATTGAAGGGAGATGGTGATGTGAGTTACTTCTCGTCAATGCCAGTCAAGGCCTCATCCAGTAGGCCATCGATAAACAGTACTGAATCCATAAGTGAACCTGAAGGCCACCTGATCTCCATCTCTTAGGAGCTGATAACTTAGTTTCTTATCCATTCTTGCTTTCTATTTCTTTTCTCTTCCTTCCCTATTGGGTATTCCATTTCTCACCGTTTTCTTTGTGCAGGCCACATTAAAAGAGGAAAAGGAAAGGAAAGAATTCAAAGCCAGATTGTTTTATTATCTGACAACAGCATTGGGGAAAAAGTTGGACAACAAAGGGCACAACTTGAGAGTTAAAATTTAGTGCTGAATTACCTAAGGTATATCTAGTTAAGCATCCTTAAGTCCCGATTTGCACAGATAATTGAAAGCTGACATCATATATCACATCAGTGTGAGGTACGAATAAACAAAGTCCATGGAAATGGAGGCTGAACGAACAGGGCAGCACCTAGTGCTCTACACCAGCCACGAATGCAAGTTATATATGTAATTCACAATTTTTCAGTAGTTACTTTTTAGAAAGTAAAAAGAAATTAGTAAAATAGCACGGGTTTCAATGTGGACCCTTACATTTAAAATACATATTTAATTTCCATAGAATATCACATTTTTAATATTTGCAATGTAAATATTCATGAATAGTTATAGCATCCCACCTGGTAAAAAGAGCCTGAATCACAGACCATCTTAATAATATAATTTACTTAATAGAATCTATATAAAATATTATGATTTCAACATATAATTGATATAATAGTAATGAGGTAGTTTACATTCCTTTTTTCACACTGTGTCTTGGAGACCTGGCGTATATTTTACGCCGACAGCACATCTCCATTTGGACCAGCCACATTTCAGATGCTCAGCAGCCACATGTGACTTGCGGCTAGCATATTGGATGACACGTGTCAATATCATACAGCCAATTACAGATGGATGAGACAGTTAAGGTTGTTTTCCAGTCAATTACAAACTCAACTTTTCTCCAAGAAAATTCTACATGTGTAAGGCAGCTGACTGGGTCAAATGCAACTTTCACTTTCCACAGCTGGAAAACCAGAGAGAACAGGGAATTGAGAGATGTGTTAAAATGTCCATGAATGTTGAAGAGATTATTTGGTTAGGAGATTCACTTATTGACTTAACTTGAGAAAAACTTTAAAAATTGTCAGTATTCTAGTTAATCAAGATCCCATGGCCAGATTAAGAAGTACAAATTGCCAATTATAAAAATAGTCATGGGGTTATAAAGTATAGCAGGAGGAATATAGTAATAAAATTGTAATAACTATATGTGGTGTCAGATGGGTGATCACTTCATAAGGTGTAATAATGTCTAATCACTGTGTTGTACACTGAAACTAATATAATATTGCATCCCACCATAATTGGAAAATGAATTAATTTAAAAAATTGTTATTTAAATGTTAATATGCTGGGGGAAAAAACAAGATCCATGGCCAGATCATTGGCAGCTACTCATTCAGGGAGAAGGCAATTTCCTTTCCCTGCATTAATTGGGGATCCCATGAGACAAAGCCTTAATCACTTGCTTTATAAAAGCTGTCCTGGGAATAAAACCCATGTTTTATGATTAAACCTGAACTTGAAGATTTGGTCCAGGAAATTGCTCTGCTCTCTGATGAACTCCGAGGGTAACTGTGACCCTTAGATCTGGATGAATGAGAACGCCGATTCCTGTGAAAAACCTCTCACAAAGTAGGCTGAAGGATGACTCAGATATTTAACGTTACCCTTTAAATGAACATTTATATCTGATTGATACCATTCCACTAATGTTTTTAACAGTTCTTCAATTTATCACTAAGACATCATAATATAAAGCAAAAAGAATATTCTATAGGGCATGTTAGGGAAATAATCATATATGGAAATTAGCAAGGCAATATTTTCTTAACTCTTCAAAAATAGAGTCAGTGTAAGATGTCTAACCCTCCCTTAGGTAAATATGTTCAACCTGATAGAGTTTCAAAGTTTTAAATATATTTACACCTTAGAGGGGGGGAATCTCGAATGCATCGATGTCTTCTATTGACTGTAAAGGTCTGACTGTAAATTTACAAGTACAGAATGCATTCCTTTGCTCACTCTCACGTGGGAGCTGAACCAGCGCTGCACCACATACACTAGAAGACTTGGAATCCGGTTTTGGCTATGCAGTTAATTCAGGGTGTGTCCTCCAGCAAGCTGTTTAACCTTTCCTGGATCTGCAAATGAGGATAAATCCCCTGGGTTTTCTGAAAACCTCGCTTTGAAGTAGTTTACTCTAAGGCAAAATCATTTTTCTGTGTTTGCCATCTTCCTGTTCCGACATGGCAAAGCAAAACTTGGTATCACTGCTTAATAAAAGCCTCTTTTACAAGCCCAAAGAGCAATTATAAAGTCACCTTATCAGCAAAGTCCTGAACAAGGCTGCAGGTGGAGGCTTTGTGGGCACTCAGTGGCTGAGCTATATAACTGGCGGCAGGCAGACTCCTGGCTGCTGCGTGTTCTTGGGACCAAAGTCTGGGAGACTAATAAAAGTTTTATGATTGCTGCCTGAAACCAGTTTTTTCCTTTATGCTTTGAATTAATTTGTTTGTTCACACTCCATTATCATAAATGATGACCCACAATCTTTCATAAATGTGTTTTAAATTGCATCGCTTTAGGGAATGATTATTTATTTACTAAGGGTTTTTACCTGTGCATCAAGTATTCAGAGAAAATAAAATAAAGTGACTCAGAAAGAAAAAAGGAAAAAAAAAGAAAGACCATTTGATAAAAATCTTTGCTCCATTAATACTGATAAACTAGTAAAGCTTCAGTCACATACAGATTAAGGGGTCAATGAAAAAATTAACATTTATTTTTTTAAGATCTAATTAGATACATGTTTTCAAGTTTTTAGCCTGTTGTCTAGGGAAAGCAGAAGTTTAAGACCACTACTAAGTAGTTCCATAAATATTTAGGCCTACATGATACCTTCCTCATTGTTTAAACTTTCTTTTATTGTTGAAATATTTAAACCTGTGCAACAGTAGGAAGAGTCATGTATCTCACGGACCCACCGCTCCAACAATTACCAACAGATGGCCAACATTATTCCACCTGAGCCTCTCGGACTGCTGCCCCTGCATAGTTTTAAAACTAATTTCAGGAAGGACCAGATAATTCTTAAGGTTCATTTCAGAAAAAGAAGTATGATTCTACTCATATTTTATATCTTAACGATCAATATTATTATGTTTGTCCATTTCTAGCCCTTGTAATAAAGGGGAGCATTTTAAATTATGAAAATAAAACCAACAGAAACAGACTCGGAGATACAGAAAACAGACCGATGGTTGCTGGGGGGCGGGGGGTGGGGAGGGTGAGTGGAGAAGGTGAAGGGATTAAGAAGTACAAAGCGCTAGCTGAAAAATGGGTGTGCAATAGTTACGGGTGTGTAGTATCATAATATGTACAGTCAAGAATATCATAACAACTGTATGGCGACATCCTGGTGACTGACTTTTAAGGTATACAAATATCTAAATAGCTATGTCACATGCTCTAAACTAATGTAATATAGTCAACTATAAATAAAAATAAACTTTAAAAAAGGAAATAAGAGGACTTTTCCCTTGTTTTAAAACTTATTATAAATCATGCCTCTAAATCATACCAATGCTATAATTTATAATCACAATATTTTTGCTATTTCCAAAAACACAGGGCTCACGCGCAAAGTGACATGTTTTTGGTAACTTGGGCCATAAAGTAGGTATATGCGATCAACCATAATGAACCCAAACGAGAAAATGAAATTAAATGATTCTTAACATTTTCAAAGTACGCTTTAAGGGAACTCCCACTCTACTCACCATCTATCACTAAACTATTTATAATGGGAGATCAATCTTCCCTGTTTGTTTTCATGGAGCATTTTAATAGTGAGAGCTCCCAGGTGTGGCCTTGGGCACTAAAACCTTGAACGGGTATGAGAATGAGGCTAAGTTGCGGAGTTCCACTCCTACATATATTTTAGGGGTAGCTTTTGGTCATCACCGGCCTTCAAGGAGTTTATTGCCTCAGTTTTAATGTCTATTTTATTTGCCTTGGTGATATTTCTAATATTCCCAGTTTGAAGGCTAAAGTTTCAAATCTGAACTTTGAAACACTTCAGAAAAAATTACTTTCTAGAGAACACATTTTTACATTTTGTTTGTTCTTTTCTTTAAATTTATTTATTTTATTTTTTTGTTGTCATTCAAGTATAGTTTTCTGCCTTTCCCCTCACCCCTCTCCACCACCCCAGCCCTCCCCACCTCCCACCCCTGTTTCCACCCCCCATGTTATTGTCCATGTGTCCTTTATAACTGTTCCTGCAAACACTCTGCCCTTTTCCCCGATAGTCCCCTCCCCTGTCCCCTCTGGTCACTGTCAGCCGGTTCTCAGTTTTTACATTTTGTTCGTTCTTTTATAGGAGATAAGCATTTGTACATTGACTTACGTGGTTTCATGTTTTTTGACTACATATCCTTTATCTCTACCCATAGCAATGCAATTTGACTTATACAATAAAACTGTAGAGAGTAGAGGTCAAACCTCTTTAACTCACTTTATACAGTAACTCTTGTAAATAAATTGCTAATAAATGCTTTTCACGATCACAATGAAAATTGAGACCTGCAATGAATTTTGCAGGGAAAGTGCCATAATCTCTTAGCACAGCCCCACAATAAGGAAGGAATTGGGATCTCCTGCTGAATCCATCATGACTGAGGTGCGTTTTCCTCTTCGTGCCTGAGCTCAGCTCATTCCGTGGTGATTTTCTATCGCCCTGGAATGAGCTGAGGCAAAGAACTAGGGGAGAGCAGGCTGAGGATGAAATGGGTTATAAAGGGCATGAACTCTGGAGTCATGTAAGCGTGGGTTCAACTTATTCACCACATGACCTTTGCTTTTTGACCTTGGAAGTTTGAGTTCTCTAAATGATTGTTTTCTCTTATAAGGTCCACAGAATTTTATAAAATTTTCACCATCTATAAAATAAAAATAATAGTAGTACCTAACTTGAAAAGTTGTTAAAAGCCTTGAATGAGATTTTGTTAAGTGTGAGCATCATCCTGATACATAAAAAGTTCATTATATATATCAGAGTCATACTTAATGCTTTTATTCATAAATTTCTTTTAGTTGTTAACAGCCCAATGACCCAAATGTTAAGTCATTCTGCTATTTCTGTTTTGTATCAATTTGTAAACAGTTGGCTTCCTAAGCATAATATTTCCATTTTAATTTTTTAAATATTTCATACTTTTCATAAACAATGTATTTCAA
>VMDR010014741.1:0-23144 GCA_007922815.1 Macrotus californicus | reverse complement strand
GGAGGGTTATCATCAGGGGAGTGGGTAGGGAGAGAGGGGGAAAAGGTACATGGAATAAGAAGCATAAATGGTAGGTAGAAGATAGACAGGGGGAGGTTAAGAATAGTATAGGAAATGTAGAAGCCAAAGAACTCATATATATGACCCATGGACATGAACTAAAGAGGGGGAATGCAGGTGAGATGGGGTGTGCAGGGTGGAGGGGGATAAAGGGGGAAAATGGGACAATTGTAATAGCATAATCAATAAAATATATTTTAAAAATAAAAAAATACATAATTATGAAAAAAATAAAAAATAAAGGTTTTTCCTGAAATTGAAAATGACACCAAAGATAAATAAGAAAAATTACAAATAAAAAAAGGTAAACAATTCAATAAAAAGAGGGCAGAACAATTGAACAGGCATTTCACAAAAGAACATATTCAAATGGACAACAAACATAAAAGGGTGTTCAACTTCATTAGACACGACAGAAGCAGGAATTAAACCACAATCAGATACCACTACATCAAAATGCTTAACATGGAAGAGACAACAGTACTAAGTATTGATGAGGATAGAAACAGAAATTCCTATAAACTGCTAAGAATGTAAATTCATGTGGTAACTTTGCAAAAATCTTTTTGGTGGTATTTACCAAGGCTGAGCTTAAGCGTATCCTATGAAGCAGTAATTCTACTCTTAGATATGTACCTAACAGAAATGCCTACATATGCGTTCACCACGAGCTCCCAATGAGAAACAACTCAAGTGTTCATCTATACTAAAGTGTATAAATAAATTGTGCTGTCTTCATAAAAATGTAATACTATCATTAGCAAAAGTGAAAAAACTGTATATTACAAATGAGTATTAGAATCACAGTACTGAGCAAAATTCAGGTTCAAAAGGAGTACACTCTGCATGAATCAATCATGTAACATTCAAAAATTGGAAAACTAATCTCTTCAAAAAATCAAAATAGTTGTCACTGGGGAAGAGCAGTGGACAGTAATGGCTGGACAGCTTTGGTGTGAGGGGCTTTTGCTTTGAGGGGCTAAGGCAATTTTTCCCTGGTTCTGTTTCTTGACTTGTATTCTGTTCATGCATGTGAAAATTTATCAAGTAATGATATACTTATGATTTGTACATATTTATTCTCTTTATATATAATTAAATAAAAACTTTCTATTTCTATAAAAAGTAGTTATTTAGGACAATACTTTTAAACTCCCAAGTTGTCAGGAGATTTTCCTCTACTTACTCTTTCTTCCTTTTATACTTTTATAGCTTTGGGGTCATTGTTGTAGTCTGTAGTCTGTATTCTTTCTGCAGTTTTAAAATTTCTTGCATTTACTTACTAGCCTACGTGAAGAGTTGATTTTTTATATGGGGTGCAGAATCCAATCTATATTATTAAATCAATTGATTATATTGCTTAGATTCTGTATCTGCATATTTGTTTTTGCTTTTTAACCCTCACAAAAGGATATGTTTGTTGATTTTAGAGAGAAGGGAAGGGAGGAAGGAGGGGGGAGAGGAGGAGAGAGAGAACGATCAATGTGAGAGAGAAACATCTACTGGTTGTCCTCCACATGCACCCCAACTGGAGCTCGAACCTGCAACCTACAAACGAGGGGGGACCCAAAAGAACCGGGAATTTATTTGTAAATATTGTGTCTTTGTTCTCACGTGTGTAAACTTCAGTCACCTTCAAAGGACTCTCCATTGATGCAGTGCACCTATTGAGATGTTTTTCCACTGCTCAAAACACTTTTTGCACTTACCAATTTTGATGCCTTTTGATGTCTTTTAGTGCTTCTGCCATTTTGTTTCACCTCTTCCACATCAGCAAAATATTTCTCTTCGAGGAATTTTTTCATCCAGCGAAATAAAAAAATGTCGCTTGGGCAAGATCGGGTGAATATGGAGGGTGAGGCACAGGGGCCATGGCAGTTTTGGTCAAAAACTGCTGAGCACTCAGCTCGATGTGAGCAGGTGCACTTGTAAATCACCCATCACAAAATGGCCAAATGTATTGAAAGCGTCTTCAAAAAATTCACTGAGGCCAGATGCAGCCTCTCACAATAACACCAGCTGGTACATTGATCCAGATGGGTTCCTGGAACACTCACCTAGACAGGGGAGCCTATACTACAAGGGGCCTGCCCTCCAGAAGATAATTCCAGTTTTTTTCAGGTCCCCCCTGACTGTGGATTGAACCTGTAACCTTCTGGTGTAGGGGACAATGGTTCAACTGAGCCACCTGGCCAGGGCATACATATTTGTTTTTTGATTACTAGATCTGTCAGGAACAGAAATGTCAGTCTCCGAAAATTGTGGTGTTCCTTAATTTGCTTCAGTTTTTCCTGTAGATTTTAAGACACCATTGATTGTAAGATACTATATTATTAATTTATGTACCACTGAGCAAAAAAAGAGTCCACCAATTAAACTATTACACTGTAAAACACAGCTTAAGTTCAAAGATGACAAAAAAGTGAAAATACGCACTTCAGAATCCACCAAATAAGAGGTATATGTTATTCAGTGTACAAAGATTTGCGTTGTTCTAGGTACATGGCGAAATAAACTTTCTGTAGTTACCTTTTACCCTATTTATTCTTTTATCCTTCCATTTTGTCTGATTTTTAACATTGCAACCTCTGCTTTCTTTCTGCCTGCATTTCCCAAGTATATTTAACAATGTGTTCTTTAATGAGACTGAGCAAAAACAAGTATGTATTGTCAAACAGTTGGAACAGAAATGTAAAACTGTACTTTCTGAAGATGACAGATGGTGGTGATCACTGCACTTTAGACCTTCCTAATTCTGGTGTGAGGTGCACTTCCTGCAGCCGGCCTACAGTTGGGTAGTAATGCTGGTGACATGACTGAAGTGCTTCTGTACCTTAATCTAGGAGTTACAGTCACTTCGATTTAATGACACAAGTCGTAGTTTGGTTATGTTTCTATCATCTTATCTTATTTACTATTTTAAGCATCCTAAACTATGTTTTATTTTAGTTTTCTAGCTTCTTTCTTTTAAAATAATTTTTTTATTTTTCAATTCTAGTTGATATAATTATATTAGTTTCAGCTGTACGACATACTGATCAGACATTCATACGACTTACAAAGTGATGGTGCCCCATCTGACACCACAGGTGCTACGGTATTACTGACTGTGTTCCCTGTGCTCCACTTTACATCCCTCTGACTATTCTGCAACTGCCCATGTGTACTTTTCAGTCCCTTCCCCTTTTTCACTCAACATTCTCCTCATCTGGCAGCCATCAAAATGGTCTCTGTATCTGTGAGTTTGTTTCTTGTTGTTAATTAATTTTTTAGGTTCCACAGATAAAAGAAAGCATATGGCCTTTGTCTTTCTCTAACTTACTCCCTCAGCACAACACCCTAGGTCCATTCTCATTGTTGCAGATGGCAAGATCTCATTCTTCTTGAGAGCTGAGTGATGTTCTATTGAATATGCGCACCACTTCTTTAACCATCCGTCTATCAATAGACACGGGCTGCTCCCTCACTTGGCTACTGTAAATAATGCTGCAATAAACAAATGGGTGGACACACCTTTTCAAATTAGTGTTTTGAATTTCTTCAGATAAATGCCCAGGAGTGGAACTGCTAGGTTCTTCTTTGTCTCATGCTGCACAGCCTTTGTTGTAAAGTCCTTTTTGTCTGGTGTAAATGTTATTACCCCAGCTTTGCTTGCTGCCTTTTTCATAGTCTTCCTCCATTCCTCTACTTTCAGTCTGTGTGTGTCTACCTGAAGTCGAGTCTCTGGTGGGCAGCACAAATAAAGGTCTTATTTTCTTATCCATCCAGCTATCCTTCGTCTTTTGATGGGAACATTTAATCCATTTGCATTTAAAGTAATTGTTGACAGATATGTAGTTATTGCCATTTTATTACTTACATTTTTATGTTTTTCACCTTCTTTTTAAAGAAGTCCCTTTAACATTTTATATAATAATGGCTTGGTGATGATGGACTCCTTTAACTTGACCTTATCTGGGAAGCACTTTTTTATCTGCCCTTCCATTCTAAATGATAGCTCTGCTGGATAGAGTCATATTGGATGTAGGTCCTTGCCTTTCATGACCTTGGATTACGTCATGCTAGTCCCTTCTGGCCTGGTGCTTCTGATGAGAAATCAGCTGACAGTCTTATGGAAACCCCCCTGTGGTCAGCTCACTGCTTTCTCTTGCTGACTTTAAGACTCTCTCCTTAACCTTTGGCATTTCAATTACGATTTGTCTTGGTGTGGGCCTCTTTGGGTTCATGCTGTTTGGGACTCTGTGCCTTCTGGCATGTAAGTCTATTCCCTTCACCAGGTTAGGAAGTTTTCAATAATTATTTCTTCAAAAAGGTTTTCAATTCCTTGTTCTCTCTCTTCTTATGATACACCATGATGCAAATGTTGGTACACTGGAAGTTGTCCCAGAGGTCCCTTAAACTATCTTCATTTGTTTGGATTCTGTTTTCTTTTCGCTGTTCTGACTAGGTGTGTTCTGCTACCTTGTCTCAGAAATGTTGACTGCATCCTCTTCTTCATCCACTCCACTGTACTCCTTCTGATGTATTCCTCATTTGGTATGACACTCTTCATTTCTAACTTGTGTGTTCTATATCCACTGTTGTGTTTCCTATCTCTTTGTTGAAATTCTGACTGAGATCACTGAGCATCCTTGTAACCAGTGTTTTGAACTGTGCATCTAGTAGATTGCTTGTCTCCATCATGTTTAGTTTGTTTCTGTAATCTTGTGCTTTCATTAGGACATACTTCTTTGTCTCCTAGTTTTGACAGCCTCCCTGTGTTTGTTTCTATGTATTAGGTAGCTGTTATGTCTCCTGGTCTCAGAAGAGTGGCCTTATGCAGTAAGTAGGTGTCCAGTGGAATGCAGTCTCTCTCCCTTGATCACCTGAGCCAGGTGCTCCAGGTGTGTGCTTTGTGTGGGTTGTGCCTCCTATTATAGTTGAGTCTTGATTGCTGTTGGCATGTCAGTGGGAGGTACTGACCCTCAGGCCCACTGATTGTGAGGGACTGCTGTGACTACAGTGGAGGAGTTAGCCACCAGGTATGTTGGTCCTGGGGCCCCCTGGGAGGTGCAGACCAAGGTTTGCCACTGCCTGAGCCCTGACCAAGGTCTCCTGGTATTAGCTACAATGTGATCTGCAGATCACTGCCATTTGCGCTAGGCTTCGAGGTGCCTTGGAGAGGCTAGCTGAGAACTCAGGCCAGTGCTGCTAGTGTCAGGCTTGGATCTGCTTAGCAAGAGGTATGAGGCACACCAAGGCCAGCTGATGCTTATTTGGGGTTTATGAACCCTGGAGAGATTTTAGGAAAGTCCAAAGCATGAGTCAAGACAGGGCATTTATATGGAAAAGCCATTGGAAGCAGCTTGGGTGGGCCTGCAAGTTAACTGGGGCAGGGTCTAAGGGAATCAGCAGAGCAGGACGAGCAGAATGAGCCAGGTTGATGGAGTCCCAGATACTAAGCCTGACTGAGCTGCAGGGAGAGGGCTCAGGAAAGGTACAGTGGCTTCCACCAGCAATTGTGTTTGGGAGAAAGCTATCTCTCTAGCCCTCGCTTCGAATACAGACAATTCAGTTCCTGCCTGTAAGTCCACATGTGGGCCCTTTAAGAAGAATGCCTGTAATTCCAGCAGCCCTCTGTCAATCTTGGCCCCAGTCTGTACTGGATTTCACAGCCCGAAGTCATGGGAGCTTCTTTTCCTGGCACTGCGACGTGGGCTGGTGGTATGGGGATAGGACCCCTTGCTCTTCAGGGGGAACCTCCACAGCCGAGAGAGAGCTCTCCCCTGATTTTCCCACCACACATGGGTGTGGGGCCAGCCTGTTCTGCAACTCCACTGCTCCTGCCAGTCTCGATGTGGCGTCTTACGTACGTCCTTATGTACAGGGCCTTTGTCCAGCTAGACTTCAGGGCGTCACTAATGACTGTTCTGTAGTTTAGCTGTAATTCCGATGTGGTTGTGGGAGCAGGCAAATACACCGTCTCCCTACTCCACCATCTTGATTAGAAGATTCCTATATTCTTTCTTTCATTTGACTTGTTCCTTGTCAGTAATTTGCAAGTTAGAAATCTTGCTTTATGTTCCAATCAACGGTTACTTTTGAATTAAATTTTTAAAAACTTCATACTTCCCCAAATTTCTAAATTATAAGCAAGTTGTCTTATAACTTTCTCGTATCTAAAATGAGAATCAGTACTTGAAATTAATTCTTATATTAGTAGTTTCAGTGTTTACCACCAGTCCTTTGGTAACTCACATCACCTACCTAAGACCGCAGCAGTTCCACAACCTCCCTATTCCCAATAGCTCTCTCCTCCATCCCACTTCAGTCACCTGTTCTCTTGGCGATGACTTGGGTCACGCAAACACCCATTATGTTCTCACCTCCAAAATCACTCAAGTATCTTGTCTAAAACTTCTCCATCTAACTTGCTTGTTTAACCACTTTGTTTTCATTTAGGATCTCCAGTCCACCTATCCTCATACTTTTTCCAAACTACTAACCCTCTCCTTTCCTTACTTCTCTGTCTACCCAACTTAGATTCCATTGTCCTCCATTCCAGGAACATTCCTGCTAGTATCCTAAACTTCCTTGCCTCTTCATCTTTTCGTTGTGCCCATCTGGCAAAATCCAGTGCTGGTTAATTCTAACTATCTGCTTTTTCTAGACATATGACTGATCAGCTCAGCTCAACTATCAAAAGACAGAGCAATTACATTGTAAGCCCACCAACAGTTTCATCCCATCTTCTTTAAGACTAGGTCTCATTTCATCTTCACCTGTAATGTTTTCCCTCCTTTGAAATGCTGTACCTCTCTTGTCATTTGTTTTTAAACATGACCAAATCTGCCTGAATAAACCAAAAACAACTCTATGTGAGTCTACATCCTTCTTCATGTATCACCTATCCTGCATCCTATCTTCAAACTATCTTACTGGTACCTTTCACCAGAAAGGAAATCTGTTACACAGGAATACAGAAATTTAGCAGGCATATCATATGTGCATAGTTGGAAGGTTTCTAAAAATAAAACCACAGAATTTGGTAATATTTGGAAGTATTATATGTCTCATGTTCACAGAAAAAGGATAACTGAGGCAAGTAATCGCTTCTACGTTCTTGCTGGAGAAGTCTTAGAGCTAAGAATGACTTGTACAGGCATTACTCTTACTCGCCGCAGCCCAGTTCCTGGATCATCACCTCATTTTACTGACATAATCTGCAAAGTCATGAATAAGTGAGGTAAACCCTCCGGGGCAGAACAACAGTAGTCTTGTGAATTTCATCTTGGAAGACAGAGCACAGAGAGCTTGGGCAGCGTGGGAGGAGGGGACAAAATGTGAGACAACACGAGGGAGGAACACAGTTAAAGAAAAGCACTTTAAGAGAAGGATGGCCAAACGAACAGATCTGCGTGCTCAGGAACCTATTCAGTCTTGTCGACCCTTCTCGGCCGACAAGAGGTCTTGAACTGGCAGGCCCTAGAATTCACTCTCTTGTGTGAACAAGACCAAGACCAACTGCTCAACCAGAACAGCTCTTGCTTACCTCTTCATAACACTTTGCATGACATGCTCCCTTATCCCTGGAACATTTCTTGCTTTGATTTCCGTAACATAACACGCAAACCTCCTGGCTTTTCTTTTACCTCTCGGCTTGCCTCTTTCCTTCTCCCTGCACCCTCCAGACCCCAACACCCCAGCCACACCGGCCGCCATACACATGGCTGTTCCTTTTGCCACAGGAACTCTGCACGTGACTGCCCTCAGCCTGAAGCATGCTGCTTTTTCACTCTATCTAACCCCTGCTCCACGTTCAGGTTCCAGTCTAGTCAACATTTCCTCAAGAAAGTTTTCTCTGACTGGGGCAAATTCTTCCCCAGTCAGGTCCAACCCTGTACTCCATGGTCTCAGAGCACTGCTCCCTCTGAACAATGATCATAGTTGCTGTTCAATCAAAACACCATACGAGACTTGAACGTCCGTCTGCCTTCTACCAGCCATCAGTTTCACAAGTGTAGGGACTGTGGGATTTTATTCACGATGGTATAGTGCCAACGACTATACTTAGTAGGTATCAATAAATAATTGTTGAATATATAAACAATGTCTAACCAGGGGTGTCCAACCTTCTGGTGTCTCCCAGCCACATTGGAAGAAGAACTGTTGTCTTGGGCCACATATTAAATACACTGTGACACGCAGTCACAAAAAAATCTCCTAATGTTTTAAGCACATTTACAATTTTGCGTTGGGCCTCATTCACAGCCCTCCTCAGCTGCATGTGGCCCATGGGCTGGATGCCCCTGGAAACTCATTGTTTTGAAGAAGGTTCTTTTTTCCAATTAAAAGTCTTAACTAATACAATCTCTATTTCATTCAAACAAATATTTACTGCTTCGACACCAGTCAGGAAATGAGAGCAGAGTGGTGACAAAAATGCATGTGTTCGCTACCCTTAATGGAACACACTATCTGAAAAAAGAGTTATTGCCCCAACCAGGTGGCTCAGTTGTGGCTGGGCATCGTCCTGCCAAGTGAAGAAGGGTGGCCAGTTTGATTCCTTCAGCCCCTGGTCAGGGCATGTTTGAGAGGCAACAAATTGATGTTCGTCTCTCCCACTGGTGTTCTTCTCTCACATCATTGTTTCTCTCCCTTTCTCCCTCCCTCGCCCTTTCTCTAAAAATAAATAAATAAAATCTTTTTTAAAAATTAAAAAAGAGTTGTTAAGGTCATCAAATAAATTTATTATGATGATTCTGTTAATATGCTATAAATAAATTCAGAAACATATAAGCTATAACAGGGTATCTGACTTCTACTGTTAAGAGGAAAAAATATGTTCTACCTCTACCCTGAGAGCTGCATTTATCTCCTTCATTTATAGATGTTTTTTATGGTGTTTTAAGATTTTTCCCTGTTTATCCATCTTTGAATAAGGATATTGTAGCCTAGTATTAGCTCCATAATTGCAGGAGAGGTGTCTCCTTGAATTCCCCGTTTCTCAATGGGTGCTATCATGGTGTAGACAGGAAGGCTGATGGATGCACATTTATAAACCATTTCATGTGCCACCGCGAGTCTCTGTTGTTCCGTTTTGGTTTAGGAAACCCCAGTGTTTGGATGAACAAAGAAAAGTACTGTTGGGTGGGATCATGGGACACGACGTACTCCGGAGACCCAGAAATCGAGCATTCTGAGGAGGGTTACCTTCTTCGCTGTTTGGTTGATAAAACGTTACATGTCTGAATTCAGGGACATGTGGGGCTGGGGTGGAGGGGAGCGGGTCAGGAGAGTGGGTGAGACCAGGAACTGTCCTCCTTCCTAGTTTCATCACTTACATGTGACCAAGGAACTCAATGGCCTCTTAGTAACACATAACCCTCGAACATGGGCAACAACCTGGTGACTGTCATTCCTCCTATTAAGCAATCATGCCTTCTCTCTTTTTCTTTCTCTCATTTCAGTACCTAGTGAAGTATTTCAGCGATAAACCGAGCCAGGCTGTATCTGCTGCTAACCATTATTATTTTAAGCCACAAGTCGTTACTTTCTTCAGAACACAAGATGATGCAGTCAGTGAACAGAGAGATTACTATGTTAGATGTAAAATAAGTCAGAGGGTAAGAGCATTAGATCCCACTCTCGTTCTGTAATATTAAATACTTTTTGTGACACTCACTGTTCTGAAATTCCTTGTACTTCTTTGGTCCAGTTAGATTGTTCTTTGTCCCCAAGATGAACCACTTTACATGGTGGAGCAGTTCTTCCCAGATAGAGCTTCTGTGTTCCTGGAGGTTCTTCCAAGTAAAACCTTAAAAATTAAAATAAAAATTATATTACCCCCAAATCTGTGGTTTAAGAGAGTTCTAACAGTGTAAGTCTTCAAAGTTAGAGGTTTCTACATGGTATAATAGCAAAAAAAGAAGAAAAAAAGCCTCCTCTTTAAAAAATGTAATATTAATTTCAGAGCAAGATCTTGTAAAACTATTCAATCCAAATTTAAAAACAAATTACTATTCTTTCTTAAGAAACTAAACTAATATATATTACAAAAATATAAAGATTAAAAAGTACTCTCAAATTCAATGAACTATTTTTGCTAAAAAGGTTAAACTTGATTCTACAAGCCACTCTACCTGGCTCCAGTTTACAGGAGATGTGTGGGATGCAGGACCCACTCAAATGACACTACGAGGAAAGGAACAAGCAGACCCAGAACTCTACAAAATAACTGGCTTGCAGCCTTCAAGAAGAAAGGCCGGGAACTGAGTTCAGCCAGGTCCTAGGACATAAATCAATATAGAGAAATCAACCGTATTTCTACAGACTAGCTGGGGAAAATGAAATTTAAAACATTACACAATCTATAGTTGCTCCAAAGTAATTTTAAATACTGATGTATAAGTCTAACAAAACATGTACAGGATGTGTATGCTGAAAAACAAAGCAATGATAAATGGATCCGCTGAGTCAGGAGACTCAACACAGTAAAGATGTCAAATCTCCCCAAATCAATGTACAGGTTTAATTCAATTCCTATCAAAATCTCTCCATAATTTCTGTAGATATAGAACAATTTATTCTAAGATGTATATGGAAAGGCGAAGAACCAAAAAGCTAAGAGAACTCTGAAAAATAAAAACAAGGTGGACGGAACAACTCTGTGGAAGGTAAGGCTCACTGCACAGCTACGACTATAAACAAGACTGGTCCTGGCATGAAAGGACACACACGGGCCGATGGAACAGGACGGAGAACTCAGGGCAGACCAACACAAATGTGCTCAACTCATTTTTTTAAATCTTCCGATTACAGTTGGCATTCAATATTATTATATTAGTTTTGGGTGTACAGCATAGTGATCAGACATTTATATAATTTACAAAGTGATCCCCCTGATAAGTCTAGTACCCACCTGGCATCACACACAGTTATTCCAATATTTTTTACTATATTTCCTATACCCTACTTTATATCCCCATGACTATTCTGTAACTACCAATCTGTATTTCTTAATCTGTTCAACCATTTCCCCAACCTCCCTCCCATCTGGTTTGTTCTCTGAATCTATGAGTCTGTTTTTGTTTTGTTTGTTCATTTGTTTTGTTCTTAAGATTGCACATGTCAGTGAAACCATACCGTGCTCACCTGGTTTTGACAAAGGTGCAAAAGCAATCTTATGAGAGGAGAATCGCCTTTTCAACAAACAATGCTGGAGCACTTGAATGGTCATAGGCAACTGTATGAACCTTAGTCTAAACCTCACACTTACAGAAAAATTAACTCACAACAGATCACGGGTTTAAATGTAAAAGGAGGAGTAAAAACTATAGAACTTTTTGAAACACAGATGAAAATCTTAGGAATCTAGGGCTATGTGAAGAGTGCTTAGACCAAAAGCATGATCCATTAAAGAAAAAACTAATAAAACTGATTACATCAAAAAGACAGGGGGACTGAATTCTGATGATTAAGAAAGAATCCTCACAATTTCATACAAAAAAAGCAGATACCCACAAAGGAAAAATTCATACTGTTATTAAATTCTCATCAAGAAAATTACATGACAGGACATAATTAAGATATGTTTGTCCAGATCTGAGGAAAAATAACTGGGTCTCTATAATTCTAAACCTATGTGGGAGGAAAACAAAACAGATATCCTGGACATGGAATAACTTAGAAAACATAACATTCCCTCATTTTCTCTGAAAAAAGTTACATCAGAAAATTCTAGAGACATGAAAATAGAACAGGAAATCAGACTAGGTCTACATGAAATGAAAAGAAAAGACAAAGAATAACTTGTCTAAATAATCATACATAAAATTATTGTGAACTTAAATAAAACATTAAAATTTTTTAAAAATAATGTTTTTAAAAATTTATTATTTAAAAGAAACCTGGAAGGGGTATGGTAAAGGTAAAGTTATACAGATGCTATCAATTCTTGTCACGAGGAGAAATATAGATGCTAAATATATATGATAACTGGTAGAAAAGAATTAGGCTATAGAACCTCCAAGCTGTTGGAAGGAAAAGGCAAAAGGGAAGAAGTAATATACACCCTAAAATATCGCGAGAAGGTACAACAAACTGTTAACAGTGGTGGGACTTCGAGCAGTGTGACAAGAGGACTTCCATGATCACTGTCCAGTGGGAACGTGTTTACAATAACGATATCAATTAAAATGTAGCAGTAAAAGCTATTAAACGGCAGAGCAAACATAAATTAAAAAACTGTAAATCAAGTCTTACTTGGTTTCTCCATCTGATACACCAACAACTCTAGCTTCTTCAAGATGAGGCCAGTTAACAAAGACAGACTTTCCAAGCACTGATGACGCTACATTTTCTACACTCTTAAAGTAAAAGCAGAGAAATTCATTTATATTTCAGGACCAGGAGAAAATTAAAAAAAAAAACATTATGTAATTAAAACCTGGCTTGTGTTTAGAACCATGTATTTAAACTCTATACAAAAGCTCCGCATAAACAACTGGAACAGACACACCCAGTGCTCACTCAGGGCAGCCACTCCCTAGGACACCTGTTCCCAGCGGCTCTCGGCTCCACTGCTCTTCTCAGCTACCCCAACTTGATTCTTCTGTCCCCAGATGTTCAGTTACGTTTTCTCTCCTTTCAGTTGTACCTGAATTGCTAACTGCTCTTTTCTTTCTACTGCGTTCTCCAGCATTTCTGGGATTTTTTAGATTTTAAATTTTCCTTTCCTTTTCAAAACAATTATTTTTCAGTTGTTTCTACCTGCATGCCTTTCTTCACCCTTTAATTTGGTACGGGCCTCTTCTTATCACAGTGGCAGTGTGAGCGGCCTACAAGTACCTGACATTAGGGATCTTGCCTCTTACTCATTTTCTCAACAGCCCTGGCAGTTGTTCAGTAGAGTGGCCCACTGACTTTAATTCTGAGTGAAATTACTTGGTGAGAAAGTAAGTTTTAGTAAAATCAAACAGAAGATCACTGACCTACAAATAACAGTCAACATTAGCAGAAATGATGTTTAGCAAGAACCTGGTTCCTAGCTCTGCTGCTGACTAGCTGGCTGAGTGAAAGTCCCTTTTTCAATGTCTATTTAAGTTTTTTAATTTGTATAATTAATGAGTTGGATTAGTTCTTACAAAATTCCATCCAGTCATACAATTCTATGATTCCATTATTTTCACGATTATCTCATTTTTCTTATGGAGACTAATTTTTTGGAAGCGGCAGAAACATCTAGAAAAGAGCTGCTCTTATTCACTGTTCCATATCAGACAGTCAGACAGCATAAACAGAACCTAAGAAATCTGACTTCCTTTCACCCAGTGGTGGGCACGATGAAGTGAGCCCCCAGCCTCACAGTCAGGGTCAGGGGCCCAGAGGTGGCTCTGCCCTTCTCAGCTCCAGCTTCTTAGGCGACCTTTTAACCCCACTGAGTAGTATCTGCCTCACAATGTTTATCTGAGGATAAAATAGGACAATATACACAAAAGCTTTGCTACACTATACAATGGCATAAATATTCTATATGAAATAACATGAATATTTAAAGGTTTATTTTGTTCTCATTAGAGAGAGGGGAGAGGAGAGAAACATCGATGTGGGAAACACCAACTGGCTGCCTCCTGCACGTGCTCCAACAGGGGATCAAGCCCGCAACCTGGGCCTGTGCCCTGATGGGGTCAACCTGGGGACCCTCCGGGCATGGGACAAGGCTCCAACCAACCCAGCCATGCTGGCCAGGGCTGCATGACATAACATTTCAGTGAAAATTATAGTTTAAAAATAACATCTTTATTACACTGGTTAGATAACAACTTCGGGGTAGAAACTGGAAGCTTAAACAAACATTTCCATTCATTTTTTTGTTTATTAAGCTTAATCATTATTAGCAAATATTTAACAATTAGAGAGTACTACTTTTAGAGTTTTGGGTGGTAACTTAATGACTTAATGTGAACAGAATGTAGTCATACAACACAACGACTATTCTGATAAATAAAAAAAGTTTCAACATTAGAACTAGGCTCCACTAATTATCCTTTTCTCTTCTACCTATACATCTATTTCTAACTTCATTCTCCCAATCTTTCCGTTAGTTTTTGAAGGAAAAGTGGCCCCTCTTTCCCAGATTAGCCCTTTCATTTAAGCCCTGGGTAAAACCCCTCATTTCCCCACATGGGGTCCTGTTACCAGGGAACGTCCCTTTCCTCTGGGGTGTCTTTGACACCCACCTCCTTCTGCCACTAGCCTTGCCTCTCTTCCATGCGAATTTTGCTTGATGAACTTGCTCTTCTCTACCTACAGTTTTGTTTCTAGCCTTCTTTCAAATGAAAAACTTCTTAACCAAGGTCTTAATGCCTGCTCCCTCTCTTTCCACCTACACAGTCCTGGACTAATCCTTAGGAATTGGACTACAGCCTCCACAACCTATCAGAATGGAACTCTCAAAGGTCAACAATGGTGCCTAAAGGACAAATTCAGACTTTGTTTTAGTTGTTATTCTTGAACTGTAGGCATCTTCTGCTCCACGAGTCTGCGACCCTACTTCATTTGGGAATCGTTCTGTCTTACCCCCTGAACGCTGTGGCACTTTACTATTCCTTTCCCGACCTTTACAACTGTGGGGATCTCTTGATGTTGAGAGCTTCAACCCTCAGAGTTCTTTTTCTTCAGGGAAATGACCCCCAAGGTCTCAGCCACCACCTCCTTGCTGATGACTGCATATGCCTATTCCCTCTAAGCTCTAGTTTTTTATCGAAAGATCAGAATACTATAAACAATTTGCCTGTTTTCTCAATAAAGGATGTACCGTCCTAACTGCACAGAGGGTAAATTAATCCACTATATACAAATGGATGACTCAGGGTGTTAGGGCTTAACGCTGTGTGGAACCCCTGTTGAGAAAGGCTGGCAGGGCCGCTCTTCCCCAGTTCCAGCACCACCTAAAACTCTCCCACTGCTTATCATTATGGTCCTCCAAGCAGGGACCCTCCCATTTTAACTTCTTCAGTCCAGTAAGCAATAATTATTTTCTAGTCAATTAGCCTGGATCCCCAGAGTCATATTTAATATTTTCTTCCTTTTTTCAACCTCTAGATTTGAACTATGAAATGTCAATTTTACTCAGTCTTGTTCATCTAGATTGGAAATTTTCAACTGGTATGCTGCAAGAATTTTTAAAACATGCAACATCTGATTATTTAGTTGGAGACACTGACCGTTTTTCCCTGATTGTCAAATTAAAAAATGACAACAGCCAATACAACAATCATTGGTGTGATGAATCAAAATTATACCTATTTTTTTGTGAGACTGGCAAAAATATATTTTTTCGTGTGATGTAGAATTTCAGGAATTAGTTTATATGTGCCATGATATGTGCCGATCTAGATCTATTACCACTTCCAGTTCATGCCCTTATTACCTAACACTTCTATAACCACAACCTCTGACCTTGAAGACTTTTCCATTTCCTTCCATTTCTCTGTCATGCAATTTAGTCTATTATGATGCCATCAAAACCATCTTGAAAATTCCAATCTCAAGATAACGTCCATGGAAAAAAGTCCAGACTCCTTAGCCTGGCATCCAAGGCCCTGCACAGCCCAGCCTCGAACTGCTCTTTCTCCTTATCTCCCGGTTTCCCAGCTCAAGTCACCTGCTTCCCTCGGGCTTCTCTGCCCCTCCTCCTTAAATGCATCACATGTATTTGAAAAGAAAAAGGAAAAGTACTAAGAAATTTCAGACATCAAAAGGTTAAAAAGAATAAGAAAATGTATCACATCTATTTTTGACAATAATTCCCAGGTATGTTATTCTTTCAAGTATAATACCTTTCCCCTCCTTTTCTCCTCTTTGTGACCATCTTTCTTTTAGCAGCCAGTTCAAGCCTATTCTCATCTACGAGTCTATGCTTAGCTCACACAGCTCATCTCCTTTTCAAAGTTCCTGGAGCATTTTTTTCTCATTATATGTCACAATTACACACATCCATTTATTGGTGTAAATGTTTCTTTACCCTGATTTACTGTGAACTTTTGTAGTTACTTCTTTATACCTCTTTGGTAAACATGCTGCAGTTAGGACTGTTTTATGCATAGCAAGCACCTAGTAAATATGTAATAAAGAAAATACTTACAAGTTCACCTGATTCTGCATTCACTAAGATTTCCAACATCATGTTTTCTCCACGACTGCTTTGCTGGAATACTTGAACCGCACTTTTCTTCAAAAAAAACTTTAAAAAATTTCAGGAAATTGAATTTTAATTCTTTCTCCACAATCACTTCACATTCAATAAAATTTTTTAAGAATTCTGAACTAAATAGCCACTGACTTTGTGTTTGATGTGTTTCAGAGTAGGAAATCCACAGAAATATAACGCCTTCTGGTCAACCCTCGTTATTTTGTTCTTGCTTATGTCTACATGCCAAGCATCTAATGATATTATTTTATACCTAAAAAATAAATCAAGACATTTAATTTAAAATTCACACATTATAAGCAATCACAGTTTCTCAGCATTCCCTTGAATATTCTGCAAGAGTCATCTTGCTTTTAAACAAGGCAATGACAAGTCACCCTCACAAACAAAGAAAAGAGAAAGAAAGCAGGACAGCCCAGATCCTCTGCTGTTACTGGTGCAGACACAACCATGCCTGTGAGTTACTGAAGGGAAGTTTTCCCCATTCGTTTAAAACAAAACAATATTGGATACAAACTATATATATAAACAAAACTGTATATAATTAATTTTAAAAATAAGGGACCGTATTAAGTATATCATAACTCTCCATATCCTCCATCCTCCAAAACCCAGAATGGAAAACAGCATTTTATAATGTGTTTCATAATATGTCTATTCATCTTTCTCTTTGCTTTAAAGAAAGAAAAAGAATCATCACTGAGAGATGTTCACTTTATCTGCAACTCAACAGCCATCTGAATACACTGCAGGCAAGGAGAAAAGAGCAGAGAAAAAACAAGGACGACATTTTCACGAGGAGGCTCGAGAAGTGGGTCTGAGGTACAAAAGGAGGAGCTCTCCTCCTTCCCTCGAGTCGGGGGGCTGCCCAGAAGTTACAGCATGTCGAAAACGCTGGGAGCAGAAACTAGGAATGGAAACACAGACTCACACACCCGTCTGAAGATAACACAGATGTGCGCTACGGAGGAAAAAGTTTCAGAAACTTCACAGCAGATGGGACCTGACAGAACCTGACCACAGCAGAGAGCTACACAAACAACTGACAGAGATGCTACTGTCCTTGGCAAGTTGGATGTAACTCATTATAAATTGACTGTAATGGTTATAAATTATTTGTTAATTCTCCAAAGAGATATTTAAAAGCTTTTTACTTTTGGGATGGTGGGGAGGGGACCCTGTGCAGTTGTTGACAAATCACCCAGGAACACTACCTTGTGCAACACCGCTCTATGGCGGGAAACCTCTCTGGCCAGGGAGAGGGGTAGGTGAACTCCGTGCCTGCATCGTACCAGCACATCAAGCACTCGCTGTGTCGGTTTCTTTCCCTCTCTTTTTCTGTGAGGGCGTGGTTACACATCTCCATGGCTTCCAACAACCGCTTCTGAATGTGAAGATTGAAGAGAGGTTAAAGGTACACAAATTCTGTGATTTCAACATACAGAATACATCTTTTCCCTTCGGCATACAGAATTATTTGTGTTCTTGAAAAACAAAAGTCTTAACTAAAGGAACTCTTTTCCATTTCATCACGTGAAAAACTGATGGGCTGTTATTCATTGTTTCAAAGGATCTGAATATTGTTAGGTTATCACTTGCCTCTGCAAATTCCTCTGGACCTATTATGCCAACGGCAGACAGTAGAGAGCGCATGAGAACAGCAGAGAATCAAATTTTAAATGTGAATTCATCACTACAATTTATCATAATTCACAGAGCATTAGTCTCTTACTTTACAAATTCTGCAATGGTACAGCAATACTTATCTTCCCAAATTATCTTACATGTAACATAATTCCAATCCAAATTGCAATGGTTTAAAATATTTTTAAAGGGCAAAATGATGTGAGTGTTCACATGGAAGAAGGAATGTGTGGACAGCAAAAGTAACTGGGGACCTGTCTTACCAGATTCTATCATTTTTCACAAAGCTACTGTAACCAAAACACTTCAGTATTGATACAACAAGAGAACCACAGGCTGGAAAAGCAGAATAAAGAGTTCAAAGACAAATGCAAGTCAGCATCAAGATCACAGTATCTGAACATTTAAACAATGCTGCTGTCACAGTCGGCTGTGCAGCTGGGAAAAGTGCACACTCCCCACTCCAGGCCACATACAGAAGCGTCAGAGCAACAAGAAAGAGTAATGAGATAACAACAGTATTAAAAGACGATCTGGGAGCACTGGCAATTTGGAGTGATAAATTCTTACTTAAGACCAAAAAACCTTAACAGTCTTAAGGGAAAAGACATTTTTAAATTTTAAAAAAAGTGACAAAAGACGTCATACACAAATCAGGAGACAAATGCCACACCTGGGAAAGACTACTACTACCATATTGGGTTGGTCAAAAAGTCCGTGTGGTTTTTCCCATAAAATAAAAGACATTTTTCATTTTCACCAATAACTATTGATTTGGATATTTTGAGCATGTCAGCTACCTCCCACTATTGGCTTCTAGTGGGTGGAGACCATGAGTGCTGCTAAACTTCTTCCAGTGCACATGACAGCCCCACAGCAAAGAAGTGTTTGGTCAAAATGTTAATAGCACCAAGAAACTTGGCAAACCACTCCTGACACATTCAATCAGTCACAGCACCTTCTCCACACACTGCACAAGTCTGTCTTTACATTTCAGTTACATGTTTATCTTTCTTGAAATAATAAAGTATAACATGCCAAAACTGTTACATATCTTCTTGCAGCTTCACTATTAAAATGACTGCACAAAAATTCACTAATTTTGATAAGTTTTTAAAAAAATGAGCACTGATACGACAGGTGTCACAATACAGTGTAACAAAACTGTTTCGAGCGTGGTGAAAGACAACTAAGCACTGCTAGAGCCATCGTATGAAACAAACTAAACGAACTTTTGGCCAACCCAACAGAGAAAGTTGCTAGAAATCAAAAAAAGAAAATGAGGTAAAGGATATAAATAGACAATATACAATATAGAAACTGCAAAGGGCAAACACATAAAAATATACTCAAATTTGAATAATAATAAAATGACATTCTTTGTCATTAAATGAAGTAATACTATTCAGACTGGAGAAGCTGAGAAGTAGGTACTAAAATATTGCTGATGTGAATGAGACCAGTGTTCTTGAACGTTCCCATTAAGCAAGGAATCCATTTTTGGGATTTTACCTTATAAAAATAAAATTTTAATGCATAACAGTGCACAAACGAACACAAACAAAAAGGATACATAAATACACAAGTATTTTTATCACAGCCTTGTGTACAGTGGCAGAAAACAAAGATTCACAAGAAGTTGCAAAATTAACCCCGAGCAACCCCATGAGCCTTCCCCACCGTCCCCTTCTTACACACAGACACAGCACTTCACAGAATCCAGGGGACTGACATTGGTACAATACTACTGACTAAACTACAGACGCTCAGATTTCACTAGTTTTTATATGTGACTTGTGGTATGTGTACAGTGCTATGGGATTTTTATCATGTGCATGGATTCATGCAACCACCATGCAAACTGGAATATAGAACTGGCCCATCATCCCAAAAAGGCCCCTCATGTTATACAATCACATCTTATCCCCAACCCCAAGCCCTGACAATCACTGTTTCTTATTACACTAATTCTGTCGAGGATATTATATAAATGGAATCATGTAATACACAACTCTCTGAGATTGACGTTTTTCATCCGAGTTGTTTCTGTCAAGAGTTACTGCTGAGTAGTATTCCATTATATGGGTATACTAAAGTTTGGTTATCCCTCAGTCGCTGAAGGACATCTGAATTTTTTCCAGTTTGGGATTATTACAGATAAGCTGTCCTGAACGTTCACACACAGGCTTTTGTGGGGACATACGCTTTCACTTCTCTAGGGTAAATTTTAAAAGTCACACTCCAAGAGGGTGACTACTGAGTGGGTAGTAAATCTATGATTAACTTTAAAAGGAACTATTGAGCTGTTTTCCAGAGTGGCCGCCTAGACTTTTAGTCCAATAATTTTATCTATGCCACTTTCAAAGCATTTACAGAGAAGTCTGTAAAAAGAGGCAGGAAGTAGTAAAATCTGGAAAAAATTTTTGAGTAAAATAGATAATACTGCACCGTAATTTCTTGATTTTAAGATACCATTGGTATTGTAAGGTATGCAATAAAATTATCAATCTTTTGGGAAATAAACACTAAATTGAATTTCCATAATTATTTTTTACTGACAATGGTATTTAGTTATATCTTATTTTCTTCTCCAGTATCACTTATTTTTATTGAGGCATAATTTGCATTCAGCGAAATACGTGGACCTAGAGTTTCCAGCTTGATGGATTCTGACAACTGCATACACCCACGTGAGCCAAGACACAGAACGCTTTCATCATCCAGGGGATCCTTCCCCCTCGTGCATTCACTGTGTAACCACTGTTCCACTCTCCGCAAAGATTAGTCTGTGTTCTATCATGTCTGGCTTCTTTTGCTCAGAATGTTTTTGAGTTCTTCCACGTTGTCTCCCTTACCAGCAATCTATACTTATTTTACGGCTGAGCAGTATTTTATTGTTTGGATTCACCACAATCTGCCCACTGGATCGTTTCCAATTTTTAGTTACTATGAACAGTCGGTACAGGAGCTCTTGTGAACATTTTCTTTCATTCTCCCTCTTGGTAAATACCTAAGAATGAACTGCTGGGTTCTAGGGTAGCTTTATTCTTAACTCTGTAAGAAACTGCCACACAGATACACAAACTATCAGTACTCTCTTATACTCCCACCACCAATGTATAAGAACTCCAACCGCTCCACATCCTGGCCAACGTTTGGCACTGTTTCGATCTTCTACTTTTTCCCTGCTCGGAGACTGTTATGCAGTGTCATCTCAACACAATCACACTTTACAATCTCTCTGACGACTACAAGCTGAACGCTGTTTTCTGTGCTCACTGGTTATCCGTATGACGTCTGTCCAGAAAATGTCTAACCACTGCTAAGACAATGAGAACAGTTTGCATGACATCCATGGGACCTGGCAGCCAAGGAGAGCAGAGTGGAATGTGCCTGTGTGAACAATCACGACTTCACTGTGCCAGTCAGTGGGGGCGGTAAACATGTTGAGTGAGCAGGTGCACTGTGTGGCCATCTCATTCAAAATGACTGAGTGAGCAGAGCAACGAATCTGCATCAAAGTTTGTGTTTCCTGTGTGGAAACTATTTGGATGATTCAGGAGGCCACAGCTGTGGGTAACTGGTGATTGGCAGCTTCATCACGACAATGTGCCTGCTCATGCATCACGTCTTGTGCAGATTTTGGCAAAAGATCAAGTCACCAGGTAACTCAAACCCCTTATATCCCAGATTTGGTGCCCTGCAACTTCTGGCTTTTCCCAAAACTAAAATCACTTTCGAAAGGGAAGAGATTTCAGACTGTTGATGAGATTCAGGAAAATACGATGCAGCAGCTGATGGCAACTGGGAGAACTGTGTGAGGTCTCGAGGTGTCTTTGATGGGGACTGAGGTGTCACTGCCCTATGTTCTATGTTTCTTGTATCTTCTTCAATAAATGTGTCTATTTTTCCTATTACATGGCTGGATACCTTCTGGACAGACCTTGTATATCTTGGTTGGTGAAATGGCCCTTCAAACATTTTGCCCATTTTAAAAACTGGTTCACTGTCTTCGTACCACTGAGTCAGAAGAGCTGTTCATGGTGACCCTGGACACCGGTCCTATGCACATGTGTGTTTCACAAATACCTGCCCCAGTGCGGGCTTACCTATTATTCACTGTTTAACAGCATCTTTGGAAAAGCACTTAAAAAAAAATTATGATGAAATCTATTTTCTCCATTCTTTTTTTACGGTCTGCATATTCTGCAACTTGACTAAGATTTTTCTAAGTTTACCTGAAAAAATTTTACAGTTGTAGCTTTTATTTTTGGAGCTATTGTGCATTTTGAATTAAGTTTTGTGTGTGGTGTAAGCTATGGACCAAGATGAATTTCTTCCTACATATCCAGACGGCTATTCCAGCAATAACTGTTTGCAGAGTTTTCCTTTATCCATCGAATAACTTGGTGCCTTAACTGAAAATGAATTACCTAGAGAAGTATAGTCCTACGTTCGGACTCTCTTTTGTTCCACCAATCTGTCTTTGCTATGCAAGTAACATACTGCCTTGAATACTACAGCTTCGTGGTAAGTCATGAAATCAGATCTTGAAAGTCTTCCACATAGTTTTTCCTTCTACAGATTGCTTTGGTTATTCCGGAGTCTTTGCAATCTCACAAAAACTTTAGAACCAGATTTCCAATTTTTAAACAAAAATCTGCTGGGCTATTCATTGGGATTATGTTGAGTCCACAGAACAATTTGGGAACAAGCTACATTTTAACAATGTTTAGTCTTCTATTTCTTGAATGTGACATAACCCTCCATTTACTTAGGTTCCACCCCACCGACATTCTTTAGTTCTCAGTGCAGAGGGTTTAAATTACACGTTACATTTACAGTTGTATAGAATTTAAACATTTTGCATTTCCAATTGTTACTAGAATACAGAAACACAACTGAACTTTGTAGATTTTATATCCTATGGCCTTGCTAATTCACTTACTAGTTATAGTATTTTTTTGAAGATTCCTTAGAATTTCCTATATATAAGATGTCACATGCAAATAAAGACAATTTTACTTCTTTCTCTCTAATCTACATGCCTTTGTGTCTTTCCCTTGACTTAATACCTTGGACTTCCAGTACAGTATTAGAGAGGAGAGTTTAGAGTGGACATCCTTGGCCTATCCTTGACTTTACAGAGGAAATGTTCAATGTTTTAAGTATGTTGTCAGCAGGCTTTTTTTAGATGCCCTTTATTTGACTGAGGAAGTTTTCTCTTAGTCCATTTCTATTAAAACTG
>VMDR010014740.1:0-23145 GCA_007922815.1 Macrotus californicus | reverse complement strand
TTTACCAATTCAAAGCTGCTAAAAAGCACTGCATTCTCCTGCTAAATCAACTGGATGGCTAGAAACCAAACTGTAATGTAACAGGAAGAAATTATCAATTTATTTTCATGACAGAACATTCTTGAGAAGGTATAAATTTTTTCTGGTCTCTATGCCAGTTTTCATTTTTCTTCTTTTCTTTCTTTTTTAAAGGCTCTCAGCCTTTAAGCTGATACTCTTTATGGTTATATAACAGTTCTAATATTTTGTGGCATTTTGTATTGTGACACCTTAGAGGAAATTGTCATCAGACTGACACTCTGTGCTGTTTATTCCTTAATTATAACTGTTAAAACTATAGAGAAGTATGCTAGTCTGCCAGTGTATATTATAAAAACAACATTATTGTTACCTACACCAATACCCACTCAACAGGGTATTCCCAAGATGATAGTTTAAGAAACTCATCAGCACAATGAATGTTTCGCTATAGCTTGTTTTAGTTCTCCTATTACCTTCTTTAAAAAGCAGAAACCAGTGTGGAGTATAAAATCTTTCACTGTAACGTAACATAGACTCCCTTATCAGTAGGGACTGCCTCCACAGTTAGAAAGGTATAATTTTTGTGAGTGTCCAAGCAGCAGTGCACTGAGGAATCTCAGAGCTGTGTAGGGTTGTGACCCAAAGCTTTCTGATTGACAGTTGCTTCAGAAATAATGCAAACAGAAGGGAGAGGGAAGGGCAAGTTTAAAGATAAAAAGATAAGAGAGGAGTTATTTGCACTCACAGGGTTGGCAAGTCAAAATCCAATAACCATCCCCAGCTTTAATAGGTGTCCTTTTTCAGAACCAGTTGGGGCCCTGCTGAAACTGACTACTTATCAAATGCTTTATTTCGTTGTTTCCTACAGAACTATTAGAGGTTTATCTCTGAGGAACAAAATCCTCTGAATCTATTTTCTGATAGAGTATTATTATACTAAAGCAGTTAAGTGTGACTGTCTTTTCATTTGTTAAAAGAAACTAAAATAGTGAACAAACAATCACTTTGATCCTGTGCCTTGCCCCCATTAATAAAATAACGAAAAAGCAAAGATTCTACAAAAAGAAAAATCAGAACAGCTGGTATTCACTGTTTAGATGAGAATAACTAAGTGATTTTTTAAAAACAACACACAACACTCATTTAGCAATTTATTGAATAAACAGTCCACCTTTCAATATTAGCTTTTAATACTTGCATGAGTTTGATTAGAAAGCAAATGCATGACCTTGAAATAGTAGTAGGTCTCTAAGGGGTAACCCAAGACTTGCCAGTAGATTCTCATGTCTTTGTCATCGAAGAGTTAATGGGACAACATGAATATATTTGATTCCTAAAATTCCTGCAGTGACCTGCATATTCTTTAATATTCAGCTTTACTAAGCAGGTTTTTTAAAAATAGTATATGAAGAAGTTATTGCTGTGCCTTAACTTCTGCTTCGTTTTCTGCTTCATTTTGATTTTCAACACCAACAGGACATGGTGCTCTTCCTAAAAGAAACTGTTCCCATTTGGGAATATATTCTTCTACTGATGCCCAGTATAGAGCCTGGAAAAAAAAATCCCAAAGTAAAAAAGCATATCAAGCAATTGAACTTGGCTCTTCATAATAGTCTAAATGTTTATTCACTTGAGTGTGTGTGTGTGTGTATACACACACACATATATGTAAAATGCACCTCCTTTACAGAATATTTTATGTTAATTTTACAAAAAAATCTGGCTACTTACTGGTGTTAATTTTCAAATTTCTCAGTAAAACCAGAGCCTGGCAGAATTACAGGTTTCAGAATTTTATTGTGATTTTACACGCCCTCTTGTGGCCAACCTTGTGTTTATTACCAGTATCATTTATGGCCGCAGTCATTAAATGTTTTTGTTTAATGTTCCAAATTCCATACCAAATGATCACCCACACTAAATTTCTTACAATAAAATAATTCATCATGACCTGCTTCAGGTGAATCGACCCCCTTAATTACATGGGGAAAACATTAAAAAATGCATCCACCATATCTTTTAACAGAGCACTTGATATAATAAATTTTAATTTATTCCCTTTTTTTTTGTATAATGAGAAAATAATATCAAGATTACCTACCTAACCATTTTTAAATTCAAATAATTTGGAAGTTGAGGTGCTGTGTTATTGGCGTGACTCTAGCAGTCTGTTACGTTACAGAAGCTCATGCATCATCACCACCACATAACGTATACAAGCTTCAATGTCTTCTTGGGTGACTGCCCTACCGAGGCCAAAGAAAAGCACCTGCCAAAAGCTCTGCATCACAGGAGGGCATTTAGTATGACATCATCACTGTCAATCTCACTTTGGGAAATGCAGCCGAAGAGTTAGAATTAAGAACACATAGTGATTCGTTCTGATCACTAAAAAGGTGCAGGAGTTCTGAAAGTTGAGAATGATGAGGGACTCTACATATCGCTGCATCTGTGCATGTGGTCTGAGAAAGAGCCTGACACACTGAAAATAAAGGTCATCCTGCTGTGCAAGACTAGCTAAGAAAAATACCACCCGAGGCCTGTGGTTGGGAATTTCTCCACCATTCATGGCTGGATTAACCCCTATTGTGTGGGCCCTAGACGGGCCAGAGTAAGGTATTGGAGAATTCAACAAAGAAAAAGACATGCCCAGGGCACAACTTTGTACCAGAGTTTTTTCTCTCCTTGATCACTGGCTTTTCTTATTACTCTAGATGACACAGAAAATTGAGGGGCAAATTCTCAGCCTTTAAATTTGAGTCTATTCACATCTCTGGTTAGGCAGCAAGCAAACTTGTATTTGAAAAAGGTCATTAAAAATATCAAATCAAACTATTCTATATGTAGTAAATTCCCTTTCATCAAAAATACATTCATATGCCAACTATGGTTTGGTTTATTTTTGCCAACCATCTTCCCAATCTGTTCTTGAACTGAGCAAAATAAAACAGATAAAAGCCACACTGTACTGCATAAAATGCATTTAAATAGCGTTGGTTGAATTTTTGGTGAAGGGCTGAACTGCTTGCTATGTCTAACATCAGCCAACAGGAAAAGCACTTTGGTTAGGCATATTGCCAACTTAATGGTTAGTGCATATTTTCTGTTAGAATTTAACAGGATAGTTGTTTCTACGTGACTAGGTGAAAAGACACAAAATCTTTATACAATTTTCACTTGATCAAATTTCTGTTTAAATCAAGATACTTATTACCTACTTGGTACAAAGTATGGCTCTGTGGACATGTAAACACCAGACCCATCTTGTTTATTTTAGTCGAGTAAATTAATCTTGGAAATACAGTTACATAAACGCTATGAAATTTGCAATGATTGGGTCTCTTCCTTTACCATTCATTGTTCCTTAAAACTCTCACCTCAAGAGAAGCCACCTCAGGTGGCAGAAATGGGTGAATCTGGGCCTGTAGAAACTTTTCTGCTCCTTCTATGTCCTGCAACAGACATCAGCATTTAAAAACAAAATGTATTTACATAGCATGCACAAATGGCACCTGAAACATCTAGCTATATCAATATCCCAAATCTCTCCCTGCTACTCTTCTCTGGATACAGTTTGAACTGATGGAGGGGCATTGAGGTAGGAGAACTGATTATTGCTTAATTAACCAGTTTCAAATAGAGGATGCAGGTCTTCTTATTTTACAATAAAAGGTGGGGGCGGTACTTCCAAGTTCTGCCTTATTTTAAATAGTGTCAATAATTCTTGCAAGAAAACAAAAGAAAAACTTCTCTAAAACTGTTCAGAGTGCCAACTTAGCTCTAAAATCATTAAAAACAGTCAGATGGCTAAAATAGTCAAATATTCAGATTCTAAAAACAGTCAGATACCCAGACCCACACTGCACTATCCTTAAAAGTAAAGAGATTGAGTCTGTCTGGATCATGTAAATAATATATTAATGACACATTTCATTTGTTCAATATTCCACTTTTAAATTTTATACCTGTGCAAATATTCCTAATATTTAAAAGAAAGTCAATAAAGTACCTCAGTACTTTACAACAAGACCTTTTCACTATACTCTAGATTTTTAGTACTAGATTTCTAAGGTAATCCCGATGATGAGTTTTGTTGCTAGGTAGTATGCCATTTAGCTGGTGGCACTCAGGCACTGTGCTTTAATCTGGAGCTGAACTTGTAGATGTGTGCATTTTCTCTTATGATTATAGCAACACAAGGGTCATTAAGCGTAATTCATACCCTGGGAAAGACTTTACCTTGATGCAGGCACTAAGTTCACGCCCAGAAACATTTGACTTCTGGTTAAATTAATGCTCCCAAATCAGCACCTATGTTGTCTTGTGCTTGCTTGTATTTGTCAGGTTCACAAGAGACTTTGGTTGAAGGCCATGTAAATTTTGTCTCTCCTTTGAGCTTTGTGATTTGAGAGAAAAAAGAAAGCACTGGAGCAGTCTTAGTACAGGGCTGTTGGACAGACGGAGGGAGATGGAAAAGGGCGTGGGAGTGGGTGTGAAGAAGCCAATGCTGAACAGGAGAAAAGAGACAGCAGATGGCAGCGCAGGGAGCACGGGATGGGTGTGAAATGTAAAAGGGAAAAACAGGAAATTCCCTAAAGGGACTCCCCAAAGTTGCATAGCTATTAATGCACCTGCTGTCTAGAGGAAGGTGATTTGAAGGGGAAAAACATCAATTTAGGGATAAAAAGCCCATCTATTAGCATGTTGATCCCATCCCAGAATTTTACATCGAAGACATGCTAAAAAGCTTTTGACGCCGACTCTACAGCAGACAGAGAATAACTTTTCTGTGATTACGATTTTACGAAGTCCTGGAAAAATTATTCCTTACTTTATAAAACAAATAGAATAAAATAACAACTCCAATTACACCATTATTCTAAGGACAGTTACAAAGTTATTGTTAATGGTAGATGTAGGTGTCACTAGTGCCTATAGACAAGATTATGAATATTTTTCCTTTTTTGAAATAATTTTTTAATCCTTACCTGAGAATATTTTTATTGATTTTTGAGAGGGAGATAGAGACATTGATCAGTTGCCTCCCGCACACACCCTGACAGAGGATCAAACCCATAACCTAGGTATGTGCCCTGACTGGGGATCGAACCTGCAACCTTTTAATGTATGGGACAGTGCTCCAATCAACTAAGCCACCCAGCCAGGGCAACAATTTTCTTAAAAATCAGAAAATAAGTATACTAAATTTCTCTTATTGAAAAGCAGATACAGTGGGGACACGTGACCTGGTAAAGCAGGCCTGTGGTTACTAACTTGACTGTCATCTCTGCGCCATTTCCACAGGAGGTAATCTCTCCACAGTACTTCTTCCTAAAGCAATATTTCACTTCTGTAGATGTTTTGCTTACCTCTCTGAATCCTTGTCTTTCTCCTTAGCTGGCTCCTTTGTTTCTCTTTTAGAATGTTTCTCAGTTAGGATAAACCTAACTGTGGGCTTTCTTAAGATTTGTGACATTTGTCATCTTCTTTTTACTTTTTCTCTCTCCAAAATGGTCTTTTCTCTAGCTTCCACTATTCATGTAGAGGGATGGCTAACTTTTCTTCCTAGCCCTTATTTCTCAGCCTAATAAAACTATACTCGTCTTCCTGCTACTGCATGTATTGAATGTATAATAGTGGGAATTCTATTCACTCAGATATCCTGTATCTTCACCTCTTCTTATTCCCTGTCATTTAAAAGTTCAAAGCTTCAGGATGTTTCCCCTAGCCTCTCCATGACATTCCCAATGCTTATTGTCACACTTACTCACTCAACAAATATTTATTGAATACTTACTTGAACTTATGCCTGGACTCTCATTTTACTTCAATCCATATTGAACATGGAATCAGTTAGTTTTGCTAAAAACTACTTTGAATAGGTCCTTTCTTAGATTTAAAAAAAAATGATATCCACTACACAGGAGATGAAGTATGAGTTCCTTAGCTGGTCTGAAAAATTCTTTGACTATATGCTGCTAGAAGGAAAGACTAGAGATTATATTTGAAATGATATTTTACATTTGTGATGGAATTACTTTTAATGACATTTTATTTAATCTATTTCATTTCATCTTATTAAAAGTATTTACTAGAAAATTTAAAATTATATACGTGGCTCACATTACATTTCTGTTGTGCAGCACAACTTAGATTGATCAATTTATAGGAATTCTGGGAACTAGAAGAACATACCAAATGATACCTCAGCTATATAATTAGCAATAGGCAGACTCTGGGAAAGTCTGTAGGACAAATGATCCAATTCCTTCAACAAAGAAATTAAAAGGGCAGGGGAGACTTAGAGATTCATGATTCCTATCAATCAATTAATCAGGAAAATATGAATCCTGATTGGATATTTGAGGAATTATTGTAAATTTCTTAGATTGATAATGATATTGTGATTTTTCTTTAAAAACTCCTTATAATTTAGTGATAAATACTGAAATAATATAGAGATAATATACTGAACTATTTACAGATGAAACAATGAGATATTGAAGATTAACTTCAAAATAATCTGAGGGGTGGGAGGTGAGGAGTATGGATGAAACATAATTGGCTGTGTTTTGATAATTATTTAATCTGGGTGATAAGCACATGGAATAATTCCCTCTTCCACACAGGTTTGAAATTTTTCATAAAAATTAAAAAACAAGTGTCCAGTGTGTATGACAGTGTAAATGTTACGCAGTGGCAGAATTCAGCAGCCTGCACAAATGAGCTGACTCTGACTAGGACAGGTAAACAAGAGCACAAACATTCGTGGACTGAGATCTCCTTCTCCCGCCCCCCACCCCTGCCTCCCAGCCCAGCAATAGATATCGCTCTATAAACGTATACAGTAAATTCAGCTATGGCTGGGCTGGGTGTATCTTTTAATCTGCTGGAGGTGCAACTTCTGGGATGAAAGAAACAACATACTAAAGCATGAGGTACAGGGTCATGGGTACAAGGAACACTTAAACACTCATTAAACTTACTCTTCATTGAATTGGAGAAAGTGAGAGATGTGGGGGAAAGAGAAGAGACATGGACCTGTAAGTCACTGGCCATCCTGGGTGGCAGGCAGTTTGCTGAAGGCTCTGTATAACTGCCAGCTGCCCTGTGAAAGCTTCCAGGACATGCCCACATGGAAGCCCTCAGGGCATCGCTAATGTGCCGGAGCACTCTCCCATTCATTCTTACCCTGGCGTGTTTGTCCACCCTCCTCATGAGATGGCCTTCATTACCGTGAAACTGCCCTTTTTAGGTAAAACTAAGTTTTGTGGAGATAAAAGTGAGAGAGATGACAGTTTATGTTATGGAAATGTTCTTTGTAACAAAATCCTCTGTTTCTCTGACAAATGCAGACCAATTATGCTTATGTTTTTAAAAGGCAAATAAATTTCATTTTCTAAATACTAACAGGAAAAAATCACTCAGTCTGTTTTCAAAGTCCACTATCGGTTACAATATTTACTGATAAAACCCTCACTGTGAGTTTTCTTCTACTTATATTCTCGTTCGTTCTTTTACTAATAAGTTTGAATCTTTTATGGGACTAGTCTCTTCCTTATTGCTCCTTTTAAAAAATATTCTTTGATATTCTTGCTAATTTATTTTTGCAAATGCATTTAGAGAAATTTTATTGGGTTTGATACACATTTTGTTGGGATTTTGTAAATCTAAAAATAACTTCGTGACAACTCGCTTTAGAAAAGTGACACTCCCCATTCAAGATTAAGGCATGTATTTTTACTTAAATTTTCTCCTAAGTCTTCCAATGAAATGCAATAATTGTTTTTATACAAATCATGCCCATCCTTTGTTAAGAGCATTCTCAAGTATTTTATAATTTAATTGCTAATGTGAAAGTAATCTCTTATATTTTCCAGCTGTGTCTGTAGTATTGCTATTGATGTTCACCTTTTATCCATTAATTTTGTTTCACTCAAAATATACTAGTTTTAAAACAATTTTAGCTTTTCTTAGTATATAACCATCCCATTTAAAAATGCCAGTGCTGCATCTTCCTGTCCAAAAGTTAAAGCTCATTCCATTTTAGTGTTCATTATATTAGCCAGAGCTTCTAAGTAAGATCAAATAATAGATGGAGATATAGATCATCCTTATTTTGCTACTACTACCTTTATAGGAATGTTTCAAGTTTTAACGGAACCATTTTGAAGCACATTCTGCACTTAAGTGCATATCCTGATACAACTCAACCTGTTCTTGACAAGGGGTATTCGGAGTAGTTATTATGGTTTCCTCATCTCTAAATTAAGGAATCAGAGCAGACTAGTAGTTTTCCCAGTTCCTTAGAGTCACAGCAGGGCAGGCAAAAAAGGGCTGAATGGGTGGGACTTTGGACCAAAGCTGTCCACTTTTATCTGTTTTACATTTTTGAAAATGTGTCTATGCTAAAAAAAATTTGAAAACCTTCAGATGATAATCTAATCTGTATGCTTTTAAAAGTCTCTCCCAACTCAAAATTCTGTACTCACATCCTATTTATTTTACTTTCACAATAATTTCTGTAATAGAGCCATTAAATTTATTTCCAAAGTTAAAAACTATGAGAAAAAGCAGGATAAAAAATTGCATATATAATTATCCAAAACACATAAAACAAAGACTGGGAAGAGACAGCATCTGTATCTGAGATGTAACAAGTGCTCAATAAATGTTTATTAAAGACTGTAAGGAAATACACAAAAATATATTAGTTCCTAGGTGGGCAGGATAAAGAAGTTATTTCATCTTCTTTGCTCTTCAAATTTTCTGCAGTGAGTATATGTTACTTTGATAATCAGGAGAAAAATACCATATCACACTGGTTTCTGATGACTATGAAAAATAGTTCATTATTTTCCTTCTAGATATGACAGTTATTTCATACTTCTATTAAATCCAATCTCTCCATTCCTGAAATAACTTTGCATCTAATAGCAAATGAATCTTTCCTAAATACCCTCTTATATGTTTCTTACATAAGTCTTTATTTTTTCTCTTTCCCAAACCCTTTCAGTACTGTATTATCCCTACATAAAGTCTCAGCTTGTTCAGAGACCTCACAACACATATCCAACTTTTTTCTGTGACTTTCCAAGCTGGTTAGCTCATGGTCCTGTGAACATTAATAGGGCTCTTCTGTTGGCTCTTCCGTAACAATCCAGCAGAATGCCTTGCCTTCTGCCTAATCAAATACAGCTTAGCTTCCTCTCTGAGACCTCTTAGAATATTTGAGCTCTCACAGAATTTTTACGCTTACTCATAGAATATGAGTGCTGAGTGCTCCACATAACTTAGTGTTTAATCACATAAAGTCTCCTATTTTGTGTGTGACCATCCTACATCATCAGCTAAGCCTGTTAGCTACTTGAGGTGAAGAGCTGTGCCTTAATACTTGTTCTGTGGTCCCCGCTTTCTAACCAGAACTAGCTCAATAGTAAGGACTCTCTGGGCATTCATCAAATATTTGCTTATTAAAAGGTGTTTGTAACCAAATATTACCTGCACTTGCTGTAGGTAAGTAGCAACCAAGACTTCAAGCCTTCTAATTTCATTTTTCTGACTTTTTCACAGCAAATTCCAGATCACCCTATATATTTCCATTTAAAAATAAATATTGCAAACACCATTGGGCAAGTAAGACATATGGCAATATAGAATGCTTTGGTAGCACTATGGCTGTGACTTAAATTACTGTGGCTCAAACTGCCAGAAGCTGAGAAGATAACTGAATTTTCTCTTCCTTTATCCTCTAGTGAGGACAGAAGATAACTATATCATGCCTATCGATGAAAATATTTAACAATAAAAAACTGAAAACACTGCTTTATAACTTAAATAATATAGCCTTACTACCAAATGTTTTAGTCATAGGAGCTCTTGGAAGCTTGACTAGAAGCAAACTTTTAGGGCTTTAATTATGGATGAAGCCATACAATTCTGGAAGCAAAGCATAGCAAGCAGCCAAAAATGTTACACATATGATTTTACTCCAAGTGGGCACATTGGCCAAATGGTGAGGCCCTGCGCAATCACACACTTTGACCGCCCCCTCCATCACCATCCAAAGGGATCTTGAAAATCTGTTTTCTTACATATGAAGTCTGTGTGTGGACTGTGGCCCCCCTAAGGCAAAATCAAATTGTTCTTGTTTTTATGATGTTAAATAGTTTTGAGTCCAATGTAAATACATTATAGGTACTTTATGGTATTTTAAAATCTCCCTACAAAGAAAAGATGCAAGATTGAAAGCTACATCTTGTATTTATTACTATTTGCATAAAAGATGACCTTAAAATTCCTTCTGCAGTCATTGATTTTTCTGGTTGATTGAAAACATTTAGCTTAAGCAAACTTCACTTTTTTTCATTTAAAAAAATGAGAATTCATATGCTACTTATCTCACTACATGGGTCTAAAAAACAGATGATGCTTCATTAATTCTACTTATTACTTGTAAAAAAGACATTATACAAATCAAATTATTAAATTCACTTCAAACCTTTTGCAAAGATGGAAAAATTCTTTATACTCAAGTCTTGGAAACTTACCTTTAAAAGACTAAGGTTCCTTTTAAATGCAGCTTCAGCTGCTTGAATCTGAGATGCCTTTTCCTTGTTTAGATCTCCGAATTTACTCTTCATTTGTGGAAGTGACTTTAACCTTTGCGACACTCTAGAAAAAATGAAGATTATTATACATAAAGTTTTTTAAAAGGAGACATTTTATTGCTCGACCAATATAAAGTATTCAATTCTTAACTGTCCTTCAACCTTTTTTGTTAGCCAATTAATAAGACAGCAAAACACTTAGGTAGTTCAGTAAGTCTTAAATCTGGATAAAATTATTTTTATTTTCATTAATATACACCATACGTATATGCTTCTGTCTTTTTTAGCCTCCCTGGTCTTCTAAAATTATTTTAAAGTGTTGAAAACATACATGTTTTAATTTTTTGGTGAAAATTCAAACTGTAATAAACATCTCTTTGTATACATCCTTATATATACCTCCACACACACATACATCGATGTAACTTGCTACACAAAACCTTCTGCTTAGCACTTTAATACTCCTAAATCTCATGTTACACATTTAGAATTGTGCTAAACTTCCATATGTTTGAAAAAGCAATACAAATATTTTTTCCTCTTCTTCGAAGAGGAAGATGATGGCTCTCTAGATAAGAGAAGAGGCTATGTGTATGTATGCAAACTCACCACCAGGCAAAACTATAGCTGAAGCAAGATGTAAAAAGTTGTTAGTGAATTATCAAACTACTTTGTTATATAGAATATACTCAAAAAATTTCTCACTGGTGTAATGCTCATTTTACAAGTTTTTGGTCTTAAATGATTAATAAGTAAATATATCAGTTGATAAAAAATACATAAGTAGTATATACAACAGTCTAATAATTTCCCAAGTAGTTGTAGAGATTCTCAAGAAACACTGTTTCATAGGGCTATTATTGAGTGTAGAACTAAATTTTGATACAGTCATTTTTGTAAATAAAATATCTTAAAAGACCAAGGAAGAGGGCCTGGTGATTAATTGGAGAAAAGGAGAAAAGGAAAACATGAGAGCCCACAGTCAGAGATACAGTAGGGTTAATATGAAATATAAGCGCAAGACTGGCTATATAATTGCAGGGCCCAGTGCAAAATAAAAATATGAAGCCCCTTATTAAAAAGTATTAGGAATTTCAAGAGTACAACATTAGAGCATTAAATCAAGTGCAAGGCCTGTGGCTGTACAGGTCACATACCCAGCTTAGAGAAGTCCATTAAATTAGTGTGTAGCCCAGAGAGGGTGAGAGGAAGGGTGAAATTGTCTAGATACTAGTAACAAAAGTAAATACATATAGAACATAATTATATCTTTCAATCTTTGTTATTCTTAAGGACAATGACATTCCCTTAGACCAAAATCTCTCAAGTGTCAGAAAATTAAAATGACACACTTTCAGATTTTTAAGTCTTCCTGTGCACACAATATTTCACTAATAAAGTCAGCATAATTTATCTATTTACATGAGCCTTTTTAGGAAACTTACATTTCTTCATGTCTTTTAGACAGGCGAATTTCTTGAGTGAACAAGGAAGTCATCTTTAGTTAAAGCTGCGTTAGAAGCTTTCTGCTAAATAGTAAAAACATTTAGAGTTACTTCTACCACATGTCCTCAGCTTCACAATATTCGATCGTTTTAGTACATCAACCCATTTGTTTTCTCAGAAGAGAAAAAGCTTGAGATGTAATACTGTATAAAATGAAATAATGCATTTAAAAACATTTTTATTTACGATGCATAGTTTTCTTATGCCAGATGCATCTAAGAATACTGTGAATCAGGTAAATTCAACACATTTCACATTTTCCCTCTTTTCTTTCCACATTTTAACCTTAATTTAAAACAAGCAAGCAGCTGGTACTAAGATTAGTAAACATTTTATTGAGTCAATAGAAAGAAAAATGTCTACTCTGTAAACCAACACAGGAACACCATCCCTCATGCATGTGCACACACACCCACATAGGAAGGCAAACAAGTATGAGAACCAACTGGAAATTCATGGTCTTTCCTTTATTGGAAGACTGACCAGTTGTACCATCTCTTTTCCAAATAAGAAAGTGCTTTTTTATATGTAACTGTGGAGAAAAGCACCTTTGCTCCCTGCACCTTACCCTGGCTGCTAAGGACTCTCATTTGGGAAGTTCGGGAAGCCCATTTTCATGGCACATGAGCAAGCTCACCTTGGCTGAAGAGCCTAGTCCAACACAGAAGTTGCTCTAAACTTAGGACTGGAACCTGAAGGCAAATCATCTGATTGGGTGCAAAAGTTGAAGGTGCCTGCCCTAAGGGAGAAAAGACAGGAATGAAATTCCCTTCTGGAACGAAGTACTGGCTTTCCTAAATTTTATGAAATGAAACACCGATTGCAGATAGCCCAAGTGTCCAGCACTGATGGAGAGATTGAGCTCTGGCCACGGAATTGCAAACACCGCCCCTGCCCACATCGACTTTCCTCCTCCAAGTACCAATGTCTTGTATTCAGCACCGAGGACAGCAATCACTCGAAAGGTTTCCCCCTCCCCAACCCACCCCGCAAGAATCGAGTTCGATTTTCCGCTAAAATTACTGCAGGCCAGTCCTCACTGCCTTCTTCCCAGTTTCCAGTGCAGTGCCAAGGAAATCCTGGAAAGTTGGTCCATGGTAACTTCTTTTCTGTTACGCCTGCCATCAGCACTTTACACAAACCCCACAACGAATTCTACCTTCTGCCTTCGCAAAGTCTGAGTCATCGGCCCTCTACCACCCCAGGTCCCACTTCCATCCAGAGGACTCATGAACTGTCCTCATCACTCCAGCCCTTCCCCCTGAACAACATCGTCCCTACCGGCCATGCAGGTACCTGCGCTGCCTGGGAAAGTCAGGCACCCGCCCGCGCTGTGATGCTGTGACACCTCACGCACTGCGCCCCACTCTGACCTCTTCCGGAAAAGCTCTTGAGTCTGCGCAGAGACTGGGTCTCAGCAAGGTCCTGGGCGTGGCCACGCCCACCTCTGTGCTGCGACTCAAAGTGACGTGTGACGACGTTATAAAAGGCCGCCCTCTGGCGCGCAAGGTGAGGCGGCGCTCCTCCAAGGAGGGGTCTCGGAGTTGGTTGGTAAACACTATGAGTTTGTTGGTAGCTCAATTTCAAGGCAGTTGAAATGGGACCTGAGTGTGTTCAAAAGGCTTCCGAGACCGAAGCTGATTTCTTAAAACCTAAAATGTCACAGTAGAAGGTGGATGTGAGGAAAACGTCTTCCAAGTAGTCCAATGTGTTTGAATGGATTTTACAGTCTGTAAAAGCATCTTACTTTGAAGAGTTTCACCCCGGATGCCCCATGCTCAGCAAGGAGTATAGCCCCTACTCACTTGCAGCTCGCACACCCAGAGCGATAGTGATATGGATCAGTCACGTCCTGAGTTTGAGCGCCAGCCGCTGTGTTTGCGCGGATTAGGTCATTCGTCGAATCTCACTACGCTTGGTGAGATGGGTACTATTATCTTCACAGGAAAGAAGAAGAAACAAGCTTGATAATTTATTTAGTTTATGGATTGAATCCAGCAGAGCCTTTATTAAATTTACCATTGCCCTCAGGACACACACTTGGGAATCATCCGTTAGTGCAGTAAAGTGCGTTCTCAAACATCCTTTCCCCCCCCCCGGGAATAATCTTGTGAGGTTTCCGGTACCATCTTTAATTACAGAGGAAGACATTGAAGTTCCAGAGAAGTAAAATTGTTTTCTTTCTAAAAGTTTCTGAGTCGGTAAAAGGCAAAGAGCTAGGACTCCAACCCAGGGATCTTTAATTCTTTTTCTCCCAAAATATCTACATAAAACTCAGCTCCTGCTTGGGGGTCAAGGCACTTTGTGTTTCCTTTGCCCGGAAAGCCCCTTCCCCAGATACTTACATAGTTTCAGTTCCTTGTCTTTCAATGCTGTTTCCTCAAAGAAGCATCCCTTGAACCTCCAATGTAAGACTGCTTCTATGTTCTCCTTATCCTGCTTTGTTTTATTTTTCTTTTTAAAAAACATTTTATTTATTTTTAGGGAGAGGGGAAAGGAGGGAGAGAGACAGGGATGAGTGAGAGAATTGGTTGCCTCTGGCACGCCCCCAACTGGGACCTAGGCCACAACTCAGGCACGTGCCCTGACCAGGAATGGAACCAGTGACCTGGTTTGTGGCAGGATGCCCAAACTGCTGAGCCACAGCAGTCAGGGCTGTTTTTCTTCACAATACTCACCATTCTACATATCTTATAATCACTTGTTCATTTTTTTAACCAGTGCACCCCCCTACTAGAATGTGAATGACCTAAAAACAAGTATTTTTTAGGAGAAAACTTGGACCTTTATCTTTTATTTATATAAATTAAATCTATTAGGGTGACATTGGTTAATAAAATTATATGGGTATACAAGTATAAAACTCTATGATACATCATCTGTATATTGCATTGTGTGCCTGCCACCCAAAGTGAAATGTTCTGTCACATATTTGACACCTTTTATTAGCCCCATAGCCCCCCTTCCCTCTGGTACCAACATACTGCTATCTGTGTCTTTGAGTTTTTGAAAAACAGGTATTTTTGTCTTTTATTTACTGCTGTGTTCTTGGCAACTAGAACTGCCTCGTGTGTAAGTGCTTGGTAAATGTGTTTTTTTTAATGATAGATGAAATAATTCCCCAAAAGAAATTTCAATATAAAGTCAGAGAGGTCTGTTTTCAGGTCATAGGACCTTTGACCTAGCTGTCTCGTAGTTTTACTCAGTAAAGATGTAAAATAGAGGTTACAAGACATTCTTGTTTATATTTTGTATAAGTTTAGACATAAGAATTTTTCTTAAGTTGGCAATGGATTGCATGAAATAGAACTGAATGAGTGCACATTAAAGATTTGTATGCTGCTTAAAACAAACTTTGCTCACCTCCCTGCTTTGGAAATTTTCATACAGGTTACTAAGAATGGTAATCAGGAATACCTCACAGACATTTAGAGGTTATCTAAATATTTGTAGACTGTGGTAGCTTTACAACCTCCCAGAACACTACTCACCCTCCACATAAAGATGTGCTGTGATAGCTCCCCTCTTCACGTCATAACCCACAGTTGAGCCTTTCTGTGAGACATGGAGCTAGGGAAGAAGATTCTGGAAATTGCAGATTATCTGTTACTATACAGCTTCTGTATTTATTAGGTAAATTTAGACACTTCCGGGGGTGAGGGATTCATGGTCTGTTCTGCAAATTATTGCAAACTTCTAAGTAACACCTGGCCCCTATAATAGGGCATTCAGTAAATGTGTCATGAAGTTAATATTTCCTAACCCTAGACTAGTTCTGTGCACCAGCTGGCTATCATTGTCCCCTTAGATTATTTAGAAAGTACTATATCATTTAGTCATATATTATGTAAGGATATGCTTATTAAAAATCCTATTAAAAATCAGAGATGTAGTCTCTGTCCTCGAGAGCCTAGAATCTGGCTGGGTATACAGAAGGAATAAAGGAAAAAGATAGATACCACATTCACGTGTGGCATAGAAAGTGGAAGTAGAAAGGAAATAAGAGGAATAGTAAGCATCTAAGTCTTTGAAACACTGCAAATTCTAGACCTAGGAACTACCAGATCCTAAGAACAATAAGGTAATTAAGTTGCTGCTCAAACTCATTGCAGCTTGTAGAAACAGCAGGGGGCCTGTCTTTCCAAAAAAAAACACTAACTCAGGTGCTCTATAGGCCCCTCCCCTTACTGGGGAATCAGCAAAGAATGTTAGAATTGGAGGCCTTCAGCCACTTAGGCCGAACACAAGAAATTAAGACTAATAATGGCCTGGGATATATTTACACAAACCACTCAGGCTTTCTTAGAAAAACAGGGAATTCGGCATAAAACATATCTCCTATAATCCTACAGGTCAAGCAATTGTTGACAGAGCTCACCAAACCTTTAAAACATTATTAAATAAACAACAAGGGGGGGAGTCAGGAAATATTCCCCAGGAATTTAACCATGCTAGCAATATATATGTACAATTTTTTGAATTGTGATGATAATTTAAAGTCACACATAGACAAACACCTTGTGCAAAATAGGCCTGAAGGCCCGCACCCCTTGGTCTTATACAAGGACCCATTAGGGGAAGGAAAATGGGAAGGCCCAGTTGAACTATTAACTTGGGGAAGAGGGTATGCTTATGTTTCCTCTCCAGAAGGACCTTTGGAGCTGCCAGTGAAGAGGGTGAAGCCATATCATAGAAAAGGCTTCCCAGGTGGCGACTCACCTCCACCCCATTGGACTTTCCTGATCCAGGATTCTCCAAGCTGTGTGTCACCCCCCATGAAGTGGAATTCTAGCCAGTACTCCTGGAGCAATATTCAACATCACCTAAGAGGGACTTTTTCTACCAATTTAAAAGGACAAATTAATTGCCGCTAGAATTACATCAGCAGCTATAGGACATTCAATGATTGACTAAGCAAGAGGTTTTTCAAACCCTCCATGACAATCTCAGCTGGCTAAACCCCCAAAACTGGTTTGATGGACTGAACCTGAGAGTGGATCTTTGGAGCCATTGGTTGCTTACTGATAATGCTTTGTGTACTTCGATGCATTTGCAAATTATTTTCCCAGGATTGTGTAAGAGACTAGCAAGTAGCACGCTTTGTGGGATCTATAGCAGTCCTAACTAAAAACAAGGAGAGAAATATAGGGAACCGCTCCACGTGGCAATGACGAATGTAGCCCAACCCCTGACTTGGAAAACCAACAGGGAGTGAGGTGGCACACCGGAACTGAGCCCTTGGATCGGTTTTCTTATGGGGAATCAGGCCTGCATTGTACCTAGGATGCTTTGAGGCTTGCTTTTGCTAAAACTCCCTCATCCTGAATTGAGGCATCAAAGGTTTACTACAATCTGTGCTAAACCTCTCAAGTATGGAATGTAACCAGTTCAATCACCTTTCCCCTTGTATTTGCAAATGTTCTTTTTCTTTGAAGTAATTAGCAACATCCTCTCCTTTGTTATCCGTAAAAGGTAACCACCTAAAGTGAACCTGTGCATAGTAAATGAGGACCATCCTCAATGTAATGTACCCAGAATATCAATAAAAGCCTGTCCAGGCAGGGGTTGGGGCCCTCTCTCATTCAGAGAACAGCCGTGCCATCCCTTTTTCTCCACGGGACTTCTGTAGTCCATGTGAATTTGTTCGTCACAGCCACAACACATGGACCCCATGGGCCAGAGTCCGCATCAGTATACAAAAACCCAAAAAACTAGAGGATGATAACTGACAACATACAAATGACTAATATTTACTGCATGCTCACTAGGCATTTTGCAAGAATTGCCTTGCCTAACCCTCTAACAACCCTGTGAACAAGGGTACTAAACTCACACTATTCTCATTTTTACAGCTGAGAAAACAGAGGCTTGGAGAAATTACTTAATATCACACTGCTAGTAAATGAATCCCAGCTTGTTTGATGTTAGTAGTCAAGTAATTATGAACGTTATATTGAGAATGTGCAATTACAAAGTATCATGTAGACTATAAGGGTGCTGGAGAAGAAAAAGAGCACTATGAGTTGGAATTGTCTAGATAGCATTTTAGAAGACTGGGAGGTGGATTTTGAAAACTGGGTGGGATTTGGAGATCTGTTTTTGTAACTGGATATATCAGGGCAGGAGAGTGGAGCATGGTCTACTAAGTGAAGGAGGCAGTGTGCACAGAAGTGTGTATGTGAGACTACATATGGGGTGAGGGCAGTGGAAAGGAAGCATTGAGAAGAATGTTTTCTCCTAATTCCCCTCAGTTTTGAAGATTTCACTTCTGGTGTCAGAGAACTTTAAAATAGAGGTTTGACAGTAATAAGGAGAAGGAGCTGTTGGAGAAGGTGAGACTGGCAAATAGAGAGTAGAAATGAGGAAAGAGAAAGATGTGGAGATGAAAAAGAAAGGACAAGCTTTACAGAGCTAGAAATAAAAAGAATTTCAGAATCTTCTATAATTTCATGACTCCAAATTACTACCAGTAAGTTCTGTTGTAGTTAATAGAGAGTCTTTTTTATAGAGTCTTTTCGATTTACTCTGGGTAGGTAATTACTAAGAAAATAAAAAAAACTCATGCCTGAGGTTTCTGGTCAAAATGAGGCATAGATAGACATGCTTTGCCTCCTCCCACAATCACAGCGAGAATTACAACTAAACCTCAAGACAAATAACACCCAGAAATGTCAGAAAATCAAACTGTATGGATGTCCAACAACCAAGGATTTAAAGAAGCCACGTTCATCCAGACGGGTAGGAGGGGCGGAGATGCGGAGGCGGGGTGGAGAAATGAAGAGACACAGTGTGGTGTGGAGAGGCAATGGTGGTGGTGGAATGGGTGGTCCCTCATTTACATGTGGGTAAAACTCGGGAGGGATACCTTGGGAGCAAGCAATCCCAGCCCCAGGCCAGATCACGCAGTCCAGGGTTCCAGAGCTGGGAAGATAACTTCTGGCTCTAAAAACCAGTGAAGGTTGGGGTAGTGGAAGAAATTACCAAATATTCAGGAGACTCTGCTTAAGTGGCTTGCACAGCCTTAGAATGTGTGCAGACCTACCCACTCTGAGATTCAGCAGCAGGGCAACAGCTGGAAGGGCACCAGTTGCATACGGGAAGTGGGTGAAGTGACAGGAAATGGGGTGAGTGCCTCAGAAGCCAGGCAGTGGTCCAGTCCCCTGTCTGAGTCCTCCCCTGACACAGAGCCACAAAGTGTTAAAGAGGGTTGCCTCACTCTGGCAATTACCTAAGACTCCACCCCACACATTTTACAGGTGCCTTTTCTACAATAGACCTCTCTACTAAAACAGGAAGTCAAAGTAGCTCTACTGAATACACAGAAACAAACACAGGGTGACTGCAAAATTGAGGAGACAGAGAAATATGGCTCAAGTAAATGAACAGAACAAACCCCTCCCTCCAAAAAAAAAAACAACTAAACGAAACAGAGATAACCAACTTATCAGAAGCAGAATTCAAAACATTGGTTATCAGGATGCTGAAAGAACTAATTGAGTATGGCAACAATATAAAGGAAGAAATGAAGGTTACTCTAAGTGAAATAAAGAAAAATCTACAGGGAACCAACAATGAAGAGGAGGAAGCTGGGGTTCAAATCAATGATTTGGAACATAAGGAAGAAATAAGCATTCAACCAGAACAGCAAGAAGAAATAAGAATTAAAAGAAAACAATGAGGATAGTATAAGGACCCTCTGGGATATCTCCAAATGTGCCAACATCCAGATCATAGGGATGCCAGAAGGAGAAGAGGAAGAGCAAAAAATTGAAAACTTATTTGAAAAAATAATGAAAGAAAACTTCCTTAATTTTGGTTTGGTTTGGAGGAAGTAGACATACAAGTCTAGGAAGCACAGAGAGTCCCAAACAAGTTGAGCCCAAAGAGGACCCACCAAGACGCATCATAATTAAAATGCCAAAGGTTAAAGATAAAGAGAGAATCTAAAAAGCAGTAAGAGAAAAGCAGAGAGTTACCTGCAAAGGAGTTCCCATAAGACTGTCAGCTGATTTCTCAAAAGACACTTTGCAGGCTATATAAGGGACTGGCAAGAAATATTCAAAGTGAGAAGAATGAGGACGTACATCCAAGATTACTCTATCCAGCCAAGCTATCATTTAGAATGGAAGGGCAGATAAAGTGCTTCCCAGACAAGGTAAAGCTAAAGGAGTTTATCATCACCAAGCTATTATCACATTAAATGTTAAAGGAACTTATTTAAGAAAAAGAAGATCAAAACTATGAATATTAAAATGGCAACAAATTCACAACTATCAACAACTGAAACTAAAAAAAGAAACTAAGCAAACAATCAGAACAAGAACAGACTCATAGATATGGAGATCTTTTGGAGTGTTATCAGCTGGGAGGGGAAGGAGGAGAATGGGGGAAATGGTGCAGGGAATAAGAAGCATAATTGGCAGGTATAAAATAGACAAGGGGATGTTAAGAACAGTATAGGAAATGGAAAAGTGAAAGAACTTATATGCATGACCCATGGACATAAACTAAAGGGGGGATTGCTAGAGGAAAGGGGGTGCTGGGCTGAGGTGGACAAGGGGAAAAATTGGGACAGCTGTAATGGTATAATGAATAAAACATATTTTAAAAAACCTCTTTCCTGAAATGGAGTTAGTTTATCTTCCTCTTTCAGGAAATCCAGGTGAAATTTTGTAAAGTGTGTCCAATTGCCTATGTGTCTGCTCTTCTTCACTTTGAAATAAAATCATTAGAATTTTACTTTTTTCCATAGTTGTAGACTGTCCATTTTGCTTTGGAAAAAAAATATTCTACATTCAAAACACATCTGAAATGCTTTAACTTGGCTCTTGATGAGTTTTGACCAGAGAGAATATACAACCAGATACAATACCTCTTTAGGATCTTTTGTCAGCTGTCAATATAGATCCAATCAAATAAAACTCTACAATAGAGAAATCATCATCATAGCTGGTACCTACAACGTAGACATTGTTGGCTGAGAGAAAGTCATGCTGGCGAACCTATGCTCAATCCTAGAGATTTCCAGTCAGAATTTGCATAAGCCTTTCCTTATTGAGAGAGCAAATTAAAACCTCACCAAGTTCTAAGTCACTTGAGAAAGCATTAGCATTTTAAAATTGAAATCACACTTGATAATTTTTAGCAGATCATTTGTATGTTGTATATACAGTAACTATGTATACTTTTGTACTTCCCAAATATCAGTAATTTAAAGCTCACACATCCTTTTCTTTTAAACTGGCACCCTTGTATCTCTGTACAATTTATAAAGGCATTTTTTTTTTTTGCAACCCATCTCCTTGATTTTCCAGCAGTTTTTATTGCATTCACCAATCTCTCTATGACTCTAGCTTTTCTTGAAGCAACAATTTTCTTTCATAGCCTTCCTGCCTGATTATTTTCTTCATGTTTTTATCCCTTTTGCTCTCATAATCCTGTAATAACTTTATCATTAGTCCACCATTGAGTAAGCAATTAAAAACCTTAAACACATACTTGACAACTTGGTAAGCATTGTATTCTGCCATTCTCATCTTTTTGTAATGCTCTGCAACTGTGTTGATTGCAAACACTCAAGGCTCTTTACACCAGCCATTTTTTATCATTATTGTATGCTATATCTATCCATCCACTTGAAAACTTTTATATAATTTTCTTTGAAAAAAAACAAGAGTTTCAGTTTTACTGCATTGCAACTTCTTTGTTCAGGATCTAATGATGTGTAGAAATATTGTTAGAAAAGACTGTTGTGGTTTAATGTGTTTGAGCACAGACAGACAATTTTTTAAAAAATCTGTCTTTTTGCCCTGGCTGGGTGGCTTAGTTGTTTGGAGGACTGCCCATACACCAAAAGGTGGCAGATTCTATTCCCTGTCAGGTTGTGGGTTTGATCCTGGGTCGGGGCACCTACAGGAGGCAACCAATTGATGTTTCTCTCTTTTTATGTCTCTCTAAAATCAATAAAAAACATATCCTTGGGTGTAGATTAAAAGTTAAATAAAAAATCAAAAATCCATATCCTTCATGTATATGAGAGAAACATGAGAAAATGTTTTACCTAATCTTTTTTTTTTTAACATTTCATGTGAATACATTTTTTATTTCGCTAGAGCATCAGGTCTTGTTTTCAAATCTTATATTTTTTTCTCCTAAGTGTGTCTTTGGCCTTGCTTTTCAGTGATAGCTTTCTTAAGTTGAAAGCTGAGCCATTGTACTGGTGGCTTATTCTTACAATCCTCCTCAAATTTGGATAAAATGTCACTTTTAACATAAGAATATTAAAATCTTTAGTTAAATATACATTTGGGACTTGGATAATTTTAATAATCATGTTTTTCAGAGGTGAAAATGAATTTTTTAATATCTTTATATACGGTTCTGCTTTTCTTGAGCAACTAAAAATACAAATGGAAGGTTATAGAAACACATTACAAATTAATTTTATTTAAGTTTTCACGTGTTTCCTCAAGTCCAAACGTGGACTGCATTGCTCACTGCTTGTTTCTACATTCAGAAATCATGTTTTCATTAGATTAAATATGAGCCTCCTTTTTTAGTCAACCTAAACTACCTCCAGCTGGTGGAGACGTTAATGATTCTTTTAAAAATTGGATAGAGTTATTCTTTTACAATTTTGTCGTGTGAATAACATTTTTTTTGACATAACATAGGGGTTAAACATGTTGGCTTATATGCGTAAAATTTTGAAGGAGAGTAGTGGAGGAGAAGAGAAATGGACTCATTTTAACTCTAGATGGCAGTTAAACACAGCTAACAAAGACCAACTTGTTTGAAATGCAGAAACACAGAAATAGCAAAACACATGCATTCTGTTCTACCATCCAGCTAATTATATTCTCAAAATGATGTCTCGGATTGATATTACCAAACAAATACATATAAAATGTAATTACACACAAGTGGAATAAATAGTGTAGGCCTGTAATTGCGAGATTTTTTTTTCAGCTGGTAATATGGCATACACCTGTACAATGCTTTATATTGC
>VMDR010014739.1:0-23267 GCA_007922815.1 Macrotus californicus | reverse complement strand
GCCAGCACACTCGGACTTGTCTGCTGTGCCCTCGTCTCCGTGGGGGCCCCCGAGAGCCCTCCCCGCTGGCGGTGAGTGAGGGGCGCGGACCGGCGGGCCGTCCGCTCTCGGCTGCGGGGGCGCGCCCCCCACGGAAGCTGCGGTCTCAGGCTATTTTTGTCGGGCCTGCCTGTTCAGAACCTTGCTAAAATTGGCGTTGACTGATGCCTTCTAACGGTGGATGCGTTTTAGCTGCAGCATGTGTTTTCTTTCCCCCCTCAACTTCTGGATGGCTCGTGTTCAAGCATTCCAGGGCGGTAAAGCGTCCAAAGTCTGCCCCTTAGGTAGATAAACAAACAGTGGAATTCTTGGGGCTGCCAGGCCGACCTTCTCCGTCGGCCCTGAACTGCGGACCGGCCCAGACGGGAGGCCGGAGTTAGGGGGAGAGCCTGAGCTGTCCGAGTTAGGGAGTCCGGGGGGCTGCCCTGTCTGGCTCTTCGTTCCTGTGTGTGCATTTTTAGTGAGGGGGTGAACCTCGGATGACAAGGCGACTTTCCTTTATTGGGCGGCTGTTGAGATTTATTAGTGGCTTAAACCAGGCTACGGAGGAAGGGCCTGGGTTCATGAGGGTGTCTGGGCCCTGGCGCTGTTCGCGGCGTCTCCACCCGGGACCGGCTCTGTTTCTGGGACGCCGCCCTCGTAGGAGTTTGCGGAGCCTAAGGCGGAGGGAGAGTGGCTCTCACGGTGTGGCTGCAGCAGCTGCCCTTTTGTTTGGCATGGAGGACCTGGGCTTAAGTTCACTGCAGCCACGTGTCCTATTCCCTGTGCATTTGGCCCTGTGACATTGATCACCGCCATCTGGGACAGAGACCCTGACGGTGGGGGGCGGAGCCAAGCCTGTGGTCTCTTGGCAGGTGGCCACGCCCACCCAGAGGCCTCGTGGTTCAGGGGCTGCGTGGGCACGCATTGAATTTCGGGGGAATCTGCGGGGTCATGACTTGAGCTCCTGCACCATCTTCTTTATTAAATCGTCCGCGTTACCATTTTGTACTTGAAGATAACAAGACTCTGGTGTTCTCTTTTTATCTCCCCCGTCGTTTTATTTCCTTGCTCTCTCCTGGAAATTGTTTAGCACCACATACCCCTGTGCTGGCTCTGTCGTTACCTTCCTTTGCCCTGGAAGACATTGTATTTTGAATAATTTAGGTAGTTATTTGGGGAGGAAGGGAAGGAGAAGTGAGTATTCAGTGCCAGTCACAGAATAAGTATTTTCTAATTTTTTTCTGAATGTTATAAAGTGAGCACTCTTCTTTTTTCCATTTTACAAATGTGGAAACTGAGGCAGAGAGCAATTTTTTGTAACTTTCCTCGATTGGAGCAGCCACTTGGAAGCAGAACCCTGGTGACTGGCTCATGTGTCACGTGCTGTGGTGAGTCTGCCTCTGGTCTGCCCCCTGTCGGCACTGGTTCCTGGGCTTGAGGTACCCACCTGTCCTGTACCTTCGTCTTGGCCCTCAGCACGTCCTCGCTAAAAACTTAGGTTAGAGAGGGATTATTTTTCATTTTCCTGCGGTTCTTAGTGGGACAAGTTGGAGCTTTTCAAGCTTACTAAAAAGGTGGGAAGGTGGTATGACATCAGAAAAAAGAAAAAGGAAAAGCTGAGAAGAAAGTAAATGAGGTAAAAGCATGAATTTCTTCTTCCCACCCTTATATTATTCATTTAGCTTCGGCACGAGTCTGGGCCTTCGAGAAGTTCCCACTCTGGAATTGCTGATGGACAGCAGCTGGTGCAAGAGAGGCCCTATGTGCCTGGAATCCTTGGGGTTTCCAGTCAGCCACTGATCCGTACCTTTGTGCATGGGCCTCGTGGTTCCTGCTGCTGAAGTCATCCTGGTCCCCGCTCCTGAGCACAGAAGATGCTTCCTCACCAGGGCACCACCCACCTCTTCCTTCTCTGGCCTCTTGCTCTGACCCCTGGGTGGCCCTTTCATCTGTCTGTCTAGGCCCCAGGGCTGCCCCTTACCCCAGGCTGATTCTCTGCCCTGCTTGGACTGGGCAGAGGTCTTTCTAAGCTGAGGAGCCGCTGACTTGAGAGCCGCACAGCGGTGCTTCCTTCCAGGGTTCAGAAGCTTCCCCTTGGTTCCTGTCCTGTCCCCGAGTGGCTCCGTTGTCTGTGGGAGGATAGTCCTCCCTCTGAGCTTACAGGCACAGCTGGCATCAACTCCAGGTCTTACCGACAAGGAAACAACCCAGATGCTTGGCTCCAGCCATTTTCTTCTCTTAGACTAATCACACCTTCGATGTCTCCAGGGAAACCACCTGCCAGGTTCCAGCCACTGCTTTTTCTTAGTTAAAAAAATTACAAACCTATATCTCCTTGGGCAAGGGAAACAAAAGAAAATATAAACAAATGGGACTACATCAAACTAAAAAGTTTTTGCACAGCAAAGGAAACGAACAAGATAAAAAGACAACTTACTAAATGGGAGAATATATTTGCCAATGACACCTCTGATAAGGTGTTAATATCCAAAATTTATTGAGAACTCATACAACTCAACACCAGAAAACCAAGAATCCAGTTAAGTGGGCACAGGACCTGGATAGACACTTCTCCAAAGAGGACATATATAGATGACCAATAGATGTTTGAAAAGATGCTTAATGTCACTAATCATCAGAGAGATGCAAATTAAAACCACAATGAGATACCACCTCACACCTGTCGGGATGACTATCGTCAATAAATCAAGTGTTGGCAAGGATGTGGAGAAAAAGGACCCCTTGTGCACTGTTGATGGGAATGCAGACTGGTGCAGCCACTGTGGAAAACAGTATGGAGTTTCCCCAAAAAATGAAAAAATGGAATTGCCTCATGACCAGAAATTCCATTTCTGGGTGTTTATCTGAAGAAACATAAAGCACTTGTTCGAAAGACTGTATACACTCCTACATTCATTGCAGTGTTATTTACAGTAGCCAAGATATAGAAGCAACCCATGTGCCCATCAGCAGATGAGTGGATAAAAAACTGGTACATTTACACAATGGAGTACTACTCTAGTAAAAAAAGAATGAAATCTTGCTGTTTGCGAGAGCATGGGTGGACCTAGAGAGTATTATAAGTGAAATAAGTCAGACGGAGAAAGAAAAAGAAATACCATATGATTTCACTAATATGTGGAATCTAAAGAACAAAATGAACAAGGAAAATTGGAACAGACTCATGGACACAGCTGAATGGTGGTTGCTGGAGGGAAGAGGGCACGGGGGATGGGATGAAAAGGTGAAGGGATCGAGAAGTACAGATTGGCAGTTACAAAATAGTTGTGGGGATGTAAGTGAACCATAGGGAATATAGTCAGTAGTATTGTAATAACTGTGTGTGGTGCTAGGTGGGCACTGGGAATATCAAGCGGCACACTATATAAAGTGTATGATTGTTTAACCAGTAAGCTGTACACCTGAAACCAAACACAAAATAAAGTTGAAAGAGAAAAATTACTCAGTAAAAAAATCACCTTATAACCAAAACCTTTTTTTTTTTTTTTTTTTGTACAGATGCAACAGTATGGTGTCATCATTAGTGAGGGAAGTTTTCTCCTTTGAAGAGTGGTCTTTTTTTAGATTAAACAGAAAACAATTTATCTGTATTTATTTGTTTTTATTCTTTTAGTTAATAAATCTCTTAAATAGTATTGAGTGAACACTTACTAGGTTCTATAGATGTCAAAAGCAAACACACAGACACACACTCAGATGGGGAGCGAGAACTTCTGTTTGCATAATCTTTTCAATCCTGTTTAAATGCGTAGACACAGAAGAGGCTAGTTAATGGTGCCCAGCAATGTCAGGGCAGTGCCAGACAGATTGCTAAATGCCACACAAACCTTTATTTGTGCAAAAGCAGGCGCCTCATCATTCTTACAGGGTTATCACCCCACAATCCAGGAAGCGCTTCAGGAATTATAGTTTTGTTTTTCACTCTGTTTTTCAGTTTTAGTCGATCAGGAACTTAATATTTATTGACCATATCTTCTAAGCTCAGGTGGAGGAAGGCGAGAATGCTAGGGTTCCTGTGTTTATGATTTCGGTCTTGTTTACAGCGTGAGTGTTGGAGCAGATGAGTTCATGCCACTGGTTGGCATCCCCTGAGCTCCTCCTGGGCCTGGGGACGAGGCTGCAGGAGCTCAGAGGCCAGGGAGAGGGCTGTGACCCAGTCGTGGGCCAGGGCATCGGGCAGAGTGAGGCTGAGATGAGCTCTATAGATTGGGCAGGCAGGTGCTTTTCAAGCAAGCTGGTGGTACAGGTAAACCTGGTACTCACCTTCTCCCATGACCATGTCAGAGTTAACAACTGAACTACAGAACAGCCATCGTTGAGAACCACCTGAAATTGAGCTGAACACAAGCCCTACCATGAAGGATTTAAAGAAGCCACATCGAGACTGGTAGGAGGGGTGCAGATGCAGAACCCGGCTTGTCCCACACCCACATGTAGTGGATAAAAATTGGAGAGGCACCTCAGCTTTGGAGGTGCCCCCTGAAGAGTGAGGGGTCTCAGCCTGACACAAGATTCCCCCAGTCTAGGATTCCAGTGCTGGGAAGGAAGATCCCATAACTTCTGGCTGTGAAAATCAGTGGGGATTGAGGCTGAAGGAGATGGAGGCTTCTGGAGTCCCAGGCGTTCCTCTTAAAGGGCCTGCACATAAATTTACTTGGACTCACTGTCTCTGAGGTCCAGCGCTAGGGCAGCAGCTTGATGAAAGTCACCAGGGACACACGAGGAACAACTGAACTGTCTGGCACCAGGACGAGAACTGGAGGAGCACCTTTCACCCACACAGAAGGGCTGGCAGCATCTGTTGTTCCTTTGCTAAGCCCTCCCTCCCTGACCCCCCATGTAGCAGGCAGGTAGGCAGGCACGTGCCATAGCTGAGACTCCATGTGGCTCACACAGTTCGCTCTGCCCTGGTGATTCTGTAAGACCCTGCCCCACCCAATTTGTGCCAGGTGTAGACCTGCCCTTAGAACAACTGGCCAGACTTTGGCTGGCTTTGGTCTGGTTGTCCCTCTGAGGTCACCCAGGCCTTTCCTGGTCTTCATCATCCGGAGTTCTTAACCCTTTGTGGCCCTGACTCCTCACCATGCTGACTGTTGGGTCTGCCATAGTTATTTTTCACTGGGGTTAGGAAGGGGCCCTCCTGTTTCCATCCACCTCCTACCCTTGCTTGCAGGGGACAAACCACCTGTCATCCCTGGACGGTGCCTGCTGTGGCCTGGGCTGTGGGCATTTGCTGTGTCCCTGTGTGGCACTGTATCTGGTACTCTGGGACGTCCCTGAGTCAGCAGCAATCCCAGCTGTCTGGAAGTTCCTCCCTGCCTTGGGCCATTCTGCCCTCTTCCACCAAAAGCTGTGTGGTCTCCATGTCCCATCTGGTCTTGCTAGGTGGTGGGGCTGGGTGACTTCCCCTCACAGAGCCTCGGGCTTGGATCCTTCTTTGAGTCCCACTGGTTGCTCAGCTGGAGCACACCCTCTGCGCTTCCAGGAGAGCCCTGTCAGGGCGCCTCCTGGCCCTCTCCGTCAGCTGTGCTCTCCCTGCTGCTACCCGCCTGCCACGCAAAGCTTCGCCCCAGCTGGGCGGCCCCCTCCGCCGTAGCTCACCCTCCCATGTGATGTTGCAGTCCAGGGTGCTTATCAGCACGCTGTTCCACAGTGCCAGTGCTGCGCCTTCTGCACCGTCGTGGCTTTGCAGGCGCTGGTTCCTCTGCTTTCCTCCTTTGTCTGGCGGATTCTGGTGGCTGATTCTTCACGGTGTGCGCACCTTCGTTGCAGGTTTGAGGACAGGTGCTGCGGTGCCTGCCCAGTGCTTCTCTTCCTGCTGAGACCCCGACGTCCTCGAGGGGCGGTCTGAGTCTCATCTTCGCTGCCGGCGGAGTTGCTGAGCCCGCACTTGAGTGTGGCTGGCGTCCTGTGCGTTTATGGTCGTGGGTGGGGTTTGTGCCTGGGTCACAGTGATTACCAGGGTCTCACCCTCCAGTTCTGCTTCCTGGGGGCGCTGTCCCAGGTCTGATGGCGATGCAGAGCACTCAGGCTCGCTGGCTGGCCCACTGGGGGAGGGGCGCTCTGCTCGGAGGCAGCCCTCCTGCTGAGTGGACTCAGCAGCTCAGGCAGCGTGGTGGGGGCGGGGCAGCAGACAGAAGTGGCTTCTGGGGAAGCTCGGTGTTCCCTGAGCACCTGCTGCGTCCCAGACACCGTCATAGGAGACAAGCACACCCTGTCCTCATGGGCCTTAGGTTGTGGCGAGGGAGACGTCAAAACTAAGCCAAGTGAGTTGCGTGGTGTGTTAGAAGGGATGATGGGGAGAAACGGAGAACAGGATAAAGGGATCGAAGGAGGGGGCAAGGATGATTTAAATATGGTCACCAGGGTGGGGCTTTTAATGCCATTTGAGCAAACTTGGAGGAGGCAGGGAATTAGTCCAGAGGGAAGGGCCTGTGTGGAGGCCTGGTTGTTGGGGGCCTGGACTGTTGGAGGAGGAGCAGGGCAGTAGGGAAGGGGGTGCAGAGGGGCAGGGGCAGGTGGGCAGGGCTTTGGGGGCTTCTTGCTGGTGGTGACTAGGACATTATTGCAGGGCTTTGAGCAGAGGGGTAACTTGTTCCCTGGCAGCTGTGTTTTGAGTAGAGGTGGCTGGGGGTGGGGGGGAAGGGCAGGGAGACCAGATTCCTGTTACTCCTCAGACTGGAGCTCATGTGGGTCCCAGGGTGGCAGCAGGTGGAAACATGCCAGGACCCAGAGCTGCTGGATGTCCTGGGGGCTCCACATGGGCTGTGTGAGGAAAGGAGTCTGGCCCCTGGCTGGTGGACAGAGCTGCTGTCCACGCAGAGGAGCAGGGTGGGCAGGTGCGGGGAGCAGGAGGCTGTATGTTCCCCACGTTTGTGAGAGAGAAGGGGCTGTTGGGAGGTTCAGGAGACAGATCGGGGCCGCAGATACAAGTGAGTCCTTGGGGAAATAGATTCTCACTGTGGTGCATGTACCATGTCCCATCCCCAGCGTGGGTGGTTAATGTGGGCTAGGAAATCCAGCACCATATGGGAAAACTAGGGTGGGAGGACCAAGTCTGGAGTGGCCCAGTAGGGTCTCTTATAAATGTTATTAGATTTTCTAAAATAAAACAGACCAGCACATTGCATAACGAGCTCACAGTACCAGTGACACTGTGTGCATCCTGCCTCTTCACTCAGAGGTTGTGGGGTCTATACAGGGGACCTTCCTATGATTCCTGTTGATTGGAGAACATTGTAGGATCTCAGTCCTGTGACTTTGGTTTTCTGAGATGCTTATAAACATGCTGGGCTGTGTGACAGGTTAACAGGTGCCCAGTGCTTCCACCTCTGCCTCTGAGCCAGTGACTTCCATCACTTCCACTGCTGATGCTGTCCCAGACACTGGTGTGGTCCAGGGGAAGGGCTATCAGGAATTGAGTGGAAGACACTGTGAGGGTTCCTTCCTCTGAACCGTGTCTGGCAGTAATGCTCTGCCTGGGGGCCTTCCCAGCCCCTACCCTGCCTCCGTCCCGAGGCTCCTGGACACTCTCAGGGCCCGGCTTCCTGTGCTCAGTCTTGCTGGAGTGTCTAGAGTCCTCACGGGAAAGCCTCTGCTCCTTCGCTGACTGCTCTTCCTCCCTGTCCCATTTCAGTCTTCAGCTCATGGTTTCTCTAATTCCACCCAGAGGTGCCCTTGAGCTGAACTTCTTGATGGATCTGGGACTTCTATAGAAGCTGTCCACATAGACTGCAGTTTTGTGTAACAGGGAAATCAATACTAGAATATTCTCTGGACAGGGTGTCCCCCATTTTCCAGGTAATGAGACTTTCCAGGGCTCCTGTAGGCACCAGTACTGATTCAGAGTTACTTAACTGGCCCCTGGGGCTGGAGAGGGCACAGTGCTGGGGCTCTGCATCTTAGACCATACCGGGGCGGGGGTGTCCCAGCTGCCCATTTAGTCCTCTTTCCTGCCCAGGTTCTGAGTACACTGAGGAAAAACAATGACTAGGACCTCAGGACGGTCAAACTGTCGCTGTTGCCCTAATAGGGGCCTAGCTGGAGGTCTGTGTCAGTCAGCCGGCCTGCTGGCCTGCTAATTGAATTTCTGAGATGTTGCGCACATCCCCTCCCTCCTGGCAGAGGCCCTGGGGCAGCACCAGGGCCAGCAGCCTGCCCAGGCTCCTCGCAGAGACGGGGCCTGGCTGTGCTGGGCTGCAGAGAGCCGGATTCCCTGTGTCTGCTCTGTGAGTCACAGACAGGCCTTCTCCCCCAGGAGCAGAGGGAGGGCTGAGGGGCTGAGAGAGCCTGGAGTGTGCTGGGGAGCTGCTCAGGCAGTCTGGAGGGGAGGAGCTTGTCCCCCCAGGCCTTCCAGGAGCTGGGACCTAGGACAGATCTCTGGGTCCCTAGGACACTTGCCTGCCTCTGCTTCCTTGTTGCCAGGCCCCACCTGTGCCTCTGTGTGCACTCGGTGCAGAGCCCTCAAAGCAGCCGGGTGTCCCTGAGCTGGCTGTTCTGGTGATGCCTCTGTTTTCCATAAGTTGGAGCAGTGGGCTGAATTATGAAATCACCACAAAGATTTGGGCTGTGACCTCCTGCCTCTGTGCATGTGTGTGTGACAGAATAACCAGGGGGAACCTGACCGCCCTCTCTCTCTCTAAACTTTCATTTTGGAAAAGTTACAGATCTGCAGGAGAGTAAAGAAATGCAGGGGGAAGTGGCATTGCCCCTCTAATTTATATGACTTAAAATCGAAAAATACAAATTTTATAAGTGGGCAAAGAACTTGTGGTTAAATTTAGGCATAGAGTTATTCAGAGACAAATTGCCTTGAAAAGAAGATTTTTTTTTTGCCTTTACTTTTGTTTATGACATCTGTATGTTTTGGAAAATTGGAAGCCATACCCAATATCCGTGCTGCACGTCCCTCCAGCTGCTGACACACTGAGACTGTTGGTTCTGCAGAACGGGCTCTGGCGGCACTGCTCTGCCCTGCGGCTGGGCTGCAAGTCGTGGACTGGGGATGTTTGAAAAATCTGTGCTAGGGCAGGAGGGGGAAAAGAGAAACTTAGATCCTGGCTGACCCTCCTTCAGGTATTTTCCTGGGAAGATGACCTCTATGAGGGCTTTGTGCTTCAGTGTTGTGAAAAAGTAATAGGAATGGAGCCGCTTTAAAAAGGAGCTGGAGCTGCCGTCCCAGAGGAGCCGCCTTGCCTGTCTTCTTCCAACGTTAACACGGGGCAAGTAACCATTGGGCAGGGCCTAAGCAACCCGTGTGCCTTCCACTCCCCCTACCCCAAAGAAAACTACAAGGATAAGCAGAAAGCAGATGCTGTGGCCATTGGGCTGACGACTGCTGGACTGAAAGTTAAAAACATTCAGAAGTAGCATCGCTGTGCTGCCTGCACCAATGGCAGTGCCTGCTGCCTCCTGCTCATGCTCCCCTTGCCTTTCGCACAGATGCCCCTTGCCTTTGTCTCCAACCCGGAACTATGTTTAGGTTTCTGCCTGAATCAGTGCTTGATCTCAAATAAATGCTTCTTGCCCATCACTTTCAAAGGCCTTTTAATTTTAGGCTAACAGTGGCATCCTAGCTGTCCAGCCACCATCGTTGAGCACGTGACCTGGCGCAGCTCAGTGCAGCTGGTTGCAGGGTGTGGTCACACTTGCATGGGGACTGCTGCAGCTCTTTGCTGAGCCATGCTCTCCCGCGGTAGAGATGGTGGCCCGTGCTGTATGCAGTGTTAATTTTCTTTGTAGGGTTGTAGACCCCCCCAACTTAAAATTCTGTGCCCCTAAAGGCACATTAAACACAGATGTGGGTCGTCCCCCCCCCGCCCCCCTCCCCCAGAAGTTCTGATTGTTTGGGTCTGGGTAGGGCCTGAGAATTTGCATTTGTAACAAGTCTCCAGGTGACACTGTGCTGCTGTCCTGGGGGCCACACTTTGGAACCTCATCCGGGCCAGGCAGGTGGGTGCACAGCTCCTCCCTTCCCAGGTGAGCTCCTGTCCTTCCATCCTTCCTTGCTCAGCTGTCACAACTTCCTGCCTCCCTTGGGGGCAGGGCTCTGCAGCCTCCTGGGGGTGGAGCCAGCTTCCTGTTTGATTAATTTTAACCAAGGTGTTGATTCAGCAGCAGTGACATTTGTCTACCTGTGCTGTGTGCTCTTCGCTTTGCGCGAGGTGCTTCCATTTGTCATCCAGTGTCACCAGGCCTCCTGAGGTGAAAACTGTGGTCTCCCTTTATGGAGACCAGAGACTTAATTAAATGACTTTATCAAGGTCTCAAACTCACAGCCCCTGAGTCTGGGTCACTGTCCTTCCCTCTGCTGCCACATCCGTCTCGGGAGCACTTGGTGCCCGTGTGAGGTGCTGGGAGGGTGCGGAGCTCAGACTCCATCCATGATGTCTCTGTGACCAGATCCTGACACCACTGTGTTGGTGGCTGCAGGACAGGGAAGGGGGACTGGAAGACGTTTACACCCCTCTTTGTAGAGTTAGTCTACTCTGAGTGCTACATTTTGTGTCCTTTTCTCCCAGAGCAGCAGGGCATGGAGAAGGGGTTATGTGTCTGTTCCTGAGAGGAAGGATTGCAGCTCACTCCTTTCTTCTCCCAACTTCCCAGGGCCTTCCTGTGCAGGGTGGAGAGTGGGTCAGGAGGTCACAGGCAGTGCCAGTGCTCCGGGGTTGTGGCCTGTCACCTGGGTTTGCGGGAACCTGAGCATGCAGTGTGTTCAGGATAGGAAGTAGAACTGGGAAACTGCAAGGGGAAGACACTTCCATCCAGGTAATCTTGTTAGTTATTTTCTGCTCACGTTTGCCCCTTCTTTTAGGGCCAATGTGGGGACAGAAAGCTCGTGAGTTTGAGGTCTGACCAGCCTGCCTCATCCCTGCCTGGTCCCTGCCTCGATTCTGCCCCCCCAAGTGAGCTCTGGCTCCTGGGGTAGATGCAGTGTGCCTCTGGGCCTGGGGCCCTGGACGGCAGCATGTGACTCATTCCTTGTTGAGCTTCCCTGTGCCCTCCCTTCCCCAGCCTCCAGCAGCTGCCAGATGGACACCTAGTCTGCGATGCAGCCAGTGAGTGGGGGTGAGGGGCCTGTGGATGGCCAGGAGGGTTAAATGAGATAATTCACTCATAAGCGGAGTAAGGGGAGCCCCTGTCTCTCAATTCTTACGCCCCTTATCTCTACCCTTTATGGATTCTGTCCCCAAATTTGTCCATCTTTTGCATGTAAAGTTTTTTGCTCAGCCCATGCCTTAGGCTAGGAGAACTCCAATCCACCTCTTCTGTCCAAACTACAACATGATAAAAAGCTAATGGCTCACTACTTCCAGGTAAATGTAATGACTTAATGTCCCCCCCCCCACCGTGCCCCCACTCCCCCAGAAAGGCTCACCTTTCCAGCCTACATATAACAATAATTAAAGTTCTTTGCTTCTGGGACCCACATTTATCTGACTTTCTCCCCATGGGAATGTCAGTCTCTGAGATTGTGTGATTCTGTTGTGACAAGGAGCTGACTTTTAAAATAACAACCAAGTTTTTGGCTTGTGTTTGGTTTACGTTTCATTGTGTAATTTGCTGTTACTCTTTTGTTGAACTGGTGATCCTTTGCCCGGTATCTGAGTTGTTGGTCTTCCATTCCTAGTGCCCTACTTGCAGAGCCAGTGGTATGTAAATATTTATTGAATGAGCATCACAGACCAGGGCTGTGTGCATGCCTTCCAGTGGGGTGCTCCTTCCCATGTGCCCTGGCCTTCCTGTCTCTGGCACGCAGCACGGTGCAGGGATGACAGCAGACCCTGCTCTGGAGCTGTTGACACCCTCCGTGGCTCAGCGTGTGTCAGCCCGGAAAGGGACACATGTTCCCTTCTGCCGGACCAGATGGCAGGACCTTGCTGGACCATCCCAGGACTGTGTGCTGTGGGGAATGAGGACATGCTGCCCCCTGGAGGTCAGGTATCCTGTGCTGGCGCCCCACAAGGTGCTGGTCCATTTATCCCTGTGGGAGAGGGGAGTGAGGTGCTGTGAATCAGAGATGGACATGTGGGAAAAGCGAGAAGGTGGGATTCAGGGTAATGTCCACTTGTTGGGTGCAGGGGAGAGGGCGGTAAAGATGAATTTCAATCACATCTCCCTCAACATGTCTGAGTGCATTGTTTTGAAAGGTCATGTGAGAATAAATACTTCCTAAATCTATAGCTGCATGTTCTTTATGAAGTGAGGGGATTGAAGAGCTCAGTGTGGCCCTAGGCTCGGGCTGGACAGGCGGCCTCAACAAGGTGCCAGTGAGGTGCAGGTCAGGGATTTGGGGCCCTGGCTCCAGGGAGGCACACGGCTGACACCTCCCCTCTCTGCTGGCTCAGCTACCACGAGGCCAACCAAGGGTCCTTTATAAGGAGTACAGAGGCTTTTATTTCACCAGTGAGAGTATTTAAAAAGTACGGATGTCCCTGGGAAAAATTATAATCCAACCGATACAAATTCACATCAAGTTGTACAGAAGCAAAGAAGCAGTTCTTTTTGGTTGGACGTTTTCTTGGGGGTGTTGAGAGAGGAAAAAGGTCAAAGGGACAGGGACCCTGGTCCACATGACTGGGACAGGCTTGATACTAACAATTCTTTTTTCTTTGCTTATATTTTCTTATTTATCAAAAACTATTAAATGTGAATATAAAATCTTTTTAAAGTTTTAGCCACTATAGATAACATTTCACATAAAAAGGTTAACAAGCTGTGTCTGCCACATGAAAGATTTAGGAAGTGATGAAATAGAAGTGACATCCTCACCAGTAGCAAGTGACACTGAATTATAGACGCTTGTGTTATAGAAGGTAGGAGTGTAAAGTGTCTGAACTTGCGCCCGGCCCATTAGAAGCTTGTAAATATTTAGGTTTGAAATCTGCTCCTCGTTCATCTGTGGCACTCTGGGCAACACTTCCGGAAATCCTCTTCTTGGAAGAAGCCTAGGTGAACAGGCTGTCACTGCTCTGAGAGATGCCAGCAGAGGAAAGTAATAGGGCGAGGGCTGTGTGGCCAAGAGAGTAAGCACCAGGCCCCAGAGCCCCACTGCCCAGCTGCCTGGGTTCCTGTCCCAGCCCCACTTCTGACTCCCATGGTGACCTTGGGCGGTCGCTCAGCTTCTTATTCTATGAAATGGGGATAGATAGGACTTGCCTTGGAGGGTTGTCGGAAGGATTACTTGGGTTAATATGGGTCAAGGGACATCGTGAGCAGGATGGAACGACTGAGTTGGGACACCACCATGGGCCAGTTTGTTGTGAAGGTGATCCAGGAAGCAGGAAAAAGTAAGGCTGAATGTTGCGCTGTGGGATGGGACTGGGGGTCCAGTTTCCAAGGGGCAGAGGGAGAGAGGAGGGCCAGTCTACAGTCTAGAGAGAGTGGGAAAGAGGCCCTGATTTCCCTCTTCCGAGTGCTCGTGGTGGGCACCACAGTGGCTGTCCAGGGGCAGCAGTGGCTCTGGGCCACGTGGCCGTTCTGCAGGGAGCCCACAGTTTCTCTGACAGACGTGGAGGTGTCCCCCTGCCTCTCCAGGTCTCAGAGAGAGCGGCACATGGCGGTCCCCACACCAAAGGCTGATTCCTGGAAGCCCCTAAAAACCCAGCTCAGTGTGACTTCAACCCAAAGGACTACTCCAGGTGACTAAAAATAGCAGAGAGTGCTTTTAAATTTAACTTTGAGTTTATTTTTAATTTTCAATTCTCACCCAAGGATGTGTTCACTGATTTTAGAGAGAGAAACATCATCAGTGGGTTACCTCCTGTTCTTGCCCTGACTGAAGATCAAGCCCTAGCCTAAGTATGTGCCGTGACTGGGGATCGAACCTGCAACCTTCTGGTGCGTGGGATGACACTCCAAATAGCTGAGCCACCCAGCCAGGGCTATTTTTAATTTTTATTTTATTAAATTTACTGCGGTGACATTGGTTAATAGGATCATACGGGTTTCAAGTACACATTTACGTGATACCATATGTGGGATATAAAACTGGAGAGTGTGGTATTACGTCTTTTTTTTTTTTTTTTTTTTAAAGAAAATGTGATAGAAATTTTTCCTTGTGAGGGAAAATGTTCTCTTTCTTGAAAATCAAGTTGGTTTTGTGGTAATTACCCCCCAGGTCAAGATTCCTTTTCTCACCGAAAGTGTGATAAAGCCCCCAAAGTGGTGTGAAGGGGTCTGCAACTCTGCCAGGGCCGGGGGAGGGGAGGGATGGGCCCAGTGCCTCTGTGGGTGTGGGGCGCTACTCTTCAAAAGCTGCGAGGCTGACTTAGACTTTGAGTCTTTGCTCCGATCTTTTCAGTTTTGCTAACGTTGGATAGATTGTGATGTTTGTGCAAGTTGCCCTTGAGTTTGGGCATTAGAGGATTGGCTGGTGCCTTTCTTTGAACCACACATTCTCCGTTTTCTCGCCGACAGCGGGAAAAGGAGAGAATGTGTGGACCAACGAGAAAAGAAGGGAGACTATGAGGAAGATGAAACACGGTCAAAGATGATTTCAGTTGGCCCTGACGTCTGCCGTCTTGATGTCCGAGTCTGATTAACTGCTGCTTAGGAATGAGAGTTCTTTTGGAGTGACTCGCAGCGCCCTTTGTGCAGCAAAGGGGCGAGGGCAGGGCTACTCTCCTGCTGGTGCAGGAGAAGGTGGGCCGGCTGCCTGACCTGCCCCCAAACTACTCACCCCTCACATGGACTGTTGTCACCCATGGAGCAAAGACATGGGTTTGGGGTTTGTTCTTGTCCTTTCTTCAGTGGGGGACTTGTTCCGTGTCACAAAGTGCAGCCAGACCTTGGAGAGTGACAGCTAGCCGGGACACTGAGCCTGCCCTCCAGGAGGTTCTGGGCCAGTAGAGGAGGCAAACAAGGGGGGAACCCTGGCCCAGGGGTGGTCTGAGCCCCCAGACCATGAGGACTAGCTGGCCATGTGCATGCTGAGGAAGGCCTGGGTCACGGGAAGCTACGTGCTGAAGGGTAAATAGCTGCTTCGCAAGTATAGAAGGTGACGAGAGAGGAGGGAGAAGGAATGGCAGATGTGCTAGTGGGCAGGTAAAACTCAGAGGGTTTTAGGGAGCAGTGAGAAGGACCGCACAGTAGGTGGACAGGCTGGGGGGATGGATGGGAGGGCAGGTCAGGCTCAACTCCCAAAGAACCTTCGCTGCTGCACTGGGGGCTCTGACCCGGACCTCTAGCCAAGGAGCTCAGTGTCACAGAGGAGAAGCCAGGTTGTGTCACAAGGAAGGTAAATATGGTTGCAGTGGAGGACAGACAGGTCAGGGGGAGGCTCCCATTTTTCAGGGATACTGTACCTACAGTGGGTGTTTCTGGATTCCTGTAGTGAGAAGATGGTCACCAGCAAGGCGAGGAGGGAGGTGCCGAGTAAGCCTGCCCTGCTGCCGCCTTCACCTGAGGCTTCCAGAGGCCGAGGCCTGCATTGCTGAACCAGCCTGGAGTGCTTGGTTCGGGCAGCACCTGGCCCACTACCTCATGGCTTCCTGTAAGAGCCATGTGCCCACGAGCACTCTCTCCCTGATGCACCTGAGTGAGCCCCCAAACACCAGGGCTGGTGACCACAGACTGGACTCCAGGTGTCCAGAGACAGACCTGCAGGTGCAGGGTCAGATGGCCGTCTGGACCTGGCAGGTTGTTGTCTCTGGGAATGGTCAGTTTGTTGGGAGGTGAATGGGGGAAGTGTGGTTGGTTTCTGTGGGCAGGGCGCCCATTTTACCCGCGGAGGGCAGGCTGGAAGGTGGGCTGTTGGAAGTGAAGGGAGGCCTGGAGGGATGTCTAGTTCACCTGGATCCCTGCGGTTGGTCTGGGGAAGCCACATGTCCTGCCTGATGTTATCTGAGGTCACTTTTATTCACTGTATTGGATGTAGTCCACAACATCTGTGTCATTAAGTGGTAAGTTACCTGTTTATCCCAGCGTTTTTACTGAAGGACAGAGCCTTTCTCTATGTGGGGCTGGTTGCCCAGGCGCCTGCTCTGAAAAGCAGGGTGGTGCAGCCTTGCCCTGGCTCTGTGGTCTCTGGGGACAGAGCACTTGGTTTTGAGTCCTGTCTCCCAGTTTCCTGTACGTCCTTCAGCAAGTGTGTTGGCTCCTGTGAGCTCGTCAGTGAAGTGGTTCAGTAGCTTTTCATCATGGGTGTGGGACGGCGAGGGGTGAGTTACTTATGGCCGCATCACAGCATGGGTTGCGCAGGAACAGCCTGATCAGAGTCACTGGACGGTTGTGTTACTTAAATATCCCATCACGAAGTACATTGGGGATTCCAGGGGCCAGGGACGCACTGTGTGTTCCAATGAGGTCAGCTCCGCCCGAGTTTGTGTCAGAGAGAGTGGCTGACCCGGCTTCAGACCACAGAGCTGTCAGGAGTCTGAGAAGACAGAGCAGGCAGCCTGCCGAAGGGCCGGCGTTCTGAGCGTGCTGTGGGTCGGCTCTGACACTGAGCAGCCCAGTGACTTTCTGCAGGTCCCGAAGCTCTAGAGCCCCCGCCCCCATTGCTAACGTGGAGACAGCAGCAGAGCCGCCCCAGCTGGTTTGTGTGGGGCTGACTCTGCTCTGTGGGGCTGTGTGCAGGCTTGTGCTCCTGTTGCTGCTGTTTTCTCCCCTGGTCTGGCTCTCTGTGCCAGGAATGGCTAATGAGGGGCAGGGCTTGCCAAGGTGGAGTTCTCTGTGGCTGTGTCCCTGTCCCTGCCATCGCCAGGTGATCTGGAGAGCTGCATGGGCTCCCCTCCTGTCACGAACTTCCCTCCTGAGGCTCTGGGCTGTGGCCCAGAAGATGACCTTCCTAGAGAGGAGAGCGCTCTGCAGGCAGAGAAGGAGGGAGCGTCCTTCTGTTAAAACCACAGCTAGACTCAAACTACACTGTGAGTGTATGAGTGTGTGTCTGTGTGTGACTGTATGTTAGTGTGCCTGAGTGTGTGTCAGTGTATCAGTGTGTGTGAGTGACTATGTTAATGTGTCTGAGTGTGTCAGTGCATGTGCATGAGTATGTTAGTGTGTGTCTGAGGTGTCTGTCAGTGTGAGTGTGAACATGCGAGTGTGAGTGAAAGTGTATGTGAATGTGTGCACACTAACTCAGTTGCGTCAGACCACTGCAGTGTACTCAGGCGGTGTGGAGGGGGCATGGCATCTGCTTGTCAGGGTGGCGACCGAGGGATAAACAGCCCAGAGAGGTGAGGCTTACGCAGTTTGCAAAATGCAGACAAACTAACAAACATCATCCCTTTTTGGGTTATATTTAGGTCAAGGAGGAATATGAAAAAGGAGTCCTTCAGCTCCTGGTGAAACAGGCAGACGAAGGAAGCAGGTGTTTCTGAGCCCCAGCTTCGTGCTAAGCACGGTGGCTGGTGTTTTACACACGTTCCCTCACTCAGCCTGGGAGTAAGCGCAGGTGGAGAGAGTGCTCAGCTGCGGCGTGGCTTGGCTTTCTTGGTGAAGGAGAAGGCTGTAAGCGTGGACTAGGAAGGGACTTGAAGTCCAGGACAAGTAAGGAGAAAGCAAACTCCAAATGAGTCGGGGTCCTGATCTGGATAAATCAGCTCCTCAGCTTTTTCCAGAATTTGTGGTGGAAGTTCCTGGCCTGCTCATTAGTCATCGAGGAGCTGTAGGAAAAGGAGAGGTCTGAGGAGGTGGGGAACTGGGTCCCACAGCCTTGAGTGGGCCCTGGTGTTGGTCTCAGATGAGGTTCTGGCCGGGTAAGCAAATCCAGGTTCTGTGAGAAAGGGAGGCAGCGCCCGCCAGAGTCCACAATGGGCTCGCTCCTGGAGCATCAACAGGGTGCCATAGCCGTGGGACATGCAGAGTCGGACGTGTATGTGGTGGAGGCTTTCTGGTATCCCTGTGGAGGCAAAAGGAGTGAGGTGTCAGAGAAATATAGTGGGTGGTGGGTCATTAATGTGCAGACAAACTGACCGGTGGCTGACCACCCCCCCGAACCCCCCAAAAGTACTGGTGCATGGCCCTGTCACCCTGCGGGGAAGCCTGTGAGGTCCCTGACTTGAGTACTTTCGCTGGCGCTTTGAAGGAGGCCCCGAGGATGGGTTTATCAGGTTTGTGGAAATGCAGCGTTGGGTAATGTTCGCCGCCAGGAAGCCGACTGGGGTTGCAGCCGAGGGGAATATTCTGGTGGAGAGGGAAGGGACTCAGAGGCCAGGGTCACTTTAGTGGGGAAGGCCCTTCCTATACCCCACCCCATGTGCCAACTTGAAATGGAAAATGGGTTTCTAAATAAGGAAAGACAACAGAATACAACCTTTTATTTTCAAAAGTTGAAAGACAAAAGGGAACATGTGCAAAATGATGGCCTATGTAGGATGAATAAAGATTTATTCAGCCAATTCTGTGATCCTAACTGAAACCCAGGAGAGGTGGCCAGCTAACTTGCTGCTGGGCATGCTGCCTGAGGTTTGTTCGGTTTTGCAGAAGCAGGAATTCTTGTGATTGTGGTCAAGTTTAAGCTGTTGGGATATGTACCATCATTTTCTCAAGTAGTCATTGAAACTTAACATATTTTCTCTTTAAATTGAAAGAAAATGAAACCTCACGTATGTGAGGGCTAAGACAGATCTCCCAGAGACTCCATGATGAACGGACAGTTAGGTTGTCCTGGAAGTAGTTACCTGATGATGACGGGTGTCACAGTTGCAGCTCCCATGTGTAATGGCAGCCAGCACTGCCCTGTGACCTGTGTGTATGCCTCCCGTCCTGGCGCTGTGCCCCTGTCCCCTCCAGGACGGTGGCTTTCAGACTTTGTGGGCTCTGACCCATGGGGAGAACCCCGTCCTGCATGGTGACCCAGTGTGTATACAACCTCCTCACCCCGCATGCACACCTGGAACAAGAAACTCATGAACTCATTAATGTCCTCTCTCTGATACCTTATTCTGCTTTCTTTGATTCTGTTCTGTTATTGTTTCAATGCTGATGAAGGTCCTTCTGTAGATTTTGTCCCTCATGGCTTTGAACATGCGGCCTGGCTCCGCCTTGGCCTGCATTTAGATACCGTAGCCTCCCCTTTCCTCCAAGGAGAGTGTTTTCTGTAGCCACCTCATGTGGCCTTGTGGCTAATGACGGTGATGGTGGGAGCACTTGCCTTGTGGATGCCATGCAGCAACCGTTGAGGGTGTGCCACTGCACCTTGCCAGGTAAGGTGGCATAGTCACAGGTTCTGAGGATTAGGGTGTGGGCATTTTGGGGTCCATTTCTGTGCCTTACCATATTCACTGTCTTCTGAAGAATCCCATTCTATTGATGGTTCTCATTTTGGGAAACACACATGCTGAATTATGACAATGGATTCTGCTCATGAAACAGGTGAGTTTTTGGAAGTAGAGTAAGGAAATTTCAAATCTGGGGATTTTCAAATTTGAGAAAATCAGCAGTGTTGAACGGTGAGACTGAGGGGAAACCACGGTGGGAACTAAATCACAGGAGGAGTGTTTCTCCCTACTGGCTGTGACATTAACCTGTGCATTAAATTTTTACTTATTTATTGATGTTTAGAGAGAGAGGAGTACAAGGGAGAGAGAGAGACAGACAGAGAAAGAGAGAAACACTGATTTGTTGTTTCACTTACTTATGCATTCATTGACTGATTTCTTCTATGCATCCTGACTGGGGATTGAACCCGCAACCTTGGTGTATAGGGACAATACTCCAGCCAATTTAGCTACCCAGCCAGGGTACCCTGTGTATTTTGTAGACAGATAGATGTTTGCTTGGTGTTGCCAGAAAGAGGGGAAACTATGAATTCTGAATAAAGGGCCCAAAAGACTCTGTAGGACACTGGGTCGGTTGGTATCTTCGCTGCATGTGGTTGTTGTAGGGAAGGTGTTTTGAAGGTGGTAGGTTGGTTGTGAGGGATTACGGTGCGTTCTTTGTTAGTTCTGATTCATTTGGAGAGATTAAAATTTAACTGTAAATTGAAAACAAATAAATTAAGGGATGATGGAAAATATTAGCAACATGTTTCTGTACTTAGTTTCTTAAGTGCATTTAGAAAATTACCAAACTCAATGAAAACCTAAGTTTAGACACAGTTTTTCAAATTAAGGTACTTTACAAAAAGCAGAGTAAACATAATTAAAGGAATCTTTTTCTTTTGGTGGCTATTTTTGTTTTAATTTAGCATGGACAAGAAGAGACCTTTGCTACATAAAAATGAAAATATTCATTTTCAAAATGTCACTTTCTCTAATGTACAAAATAAAGTAAATGTTGGGTAAAAAAAAAGGCATGTGACATCCTTCAGTGGTTGGACCTTCAGATCTGCCGTGGAGTTCCACTGAGGCCATGCTCCTGGGCTCTCCTGTCCAGTGACGGAGCCTGGTAGAGGGACTGATCCGGGCCCTCCTGCCTCTTGTGGGACTCTCCTGATAGGCAGCCTTTGCTCTTCCTTCCTCAGTTGCCCATCAGCCTTGCCAAGACTTGCTCAGAGCTGCACTTCAGCCTGAGGTTCTTTTCCCTAACCCTAACCCTCCTTCCTTGTCGCTTTCATAGACATCAGATCTGCATCCGGGTCTGAAGGTTTTCCTTGCCCAGTAAAAATCACCTCTCCAGCTGATACTAGGTTGAGGTGATCCTGGATTGTGATCAAGTATCTGGCAGAAGCAAATATTAATCTCTGAGAAAGAAAGTGTGATCATAAGCCTTAAATTACGTGTATAAACAGTTTTTCAGGTACAGAGTCTTAACAGAAATGTGAACTAGCTCAGTTTATCACTGGCTGATGGGAGAGAAATATACATGCACAGGCTGGAGTAAGAAATGAGTAGCTGTCCTGTCCCCACCCTGAGCTTTCTTCTGAGTAACAGGCAACAGCTTTATACAATGTGGGGAGAGACAGGATCACAGAGAAACATGGCCTCTGGCAGAGTTGCACAGAGTGTGCTGAAAGTGAAGGTGGAGCAGGAGTGCTGAGAAAAGGCACTCTGGGCCTTCTCTAAGCACAAGGCAATGACAGTTCTTCCCTGGAGGAATGTGAAGTTTGTGAGACATTGAAGGTAACTGTAAGAACAGTAAAACCCAGTCCTGGCTGGTGTGGCTCAGTGCCGGCCAGTGAACCAAAGTGTTGCTGGTGTGATTCCCAGTCAGGGCACATGCCTGGGTTGCAGCCCACGTCCCCAGTAGGGCAGGGCGGCAGGCAACCACACATGGATATTTCTCTCCCTCTCTTTCTCCCTCCCTCCCCTCTAAATAAAACAAACAAAAAATCAATCTTAAAAAACCCCCAGCAAAACCCAGTCCTGACCAGGTGGCTCAGTTGATTGGAGTGTTGTTTTTCCGTACTCCAAAAGGTTGCAGGTTTGATTCCCAGTTGAGAAACATACCTAAATTAAGGGTTTGATTCCCAGGTGGGGTGCATGCAGGAGGCAATTGATCAGTGTTTCTTTCTCACATCAATGTTTCTCTCTTTTCCTTCCTCTCTAAAATCAATAAACATGTCCTCAGGTGAGGATGGAAATAAAACCCAAACCCAGTTTAACTGTAGACTAGATTGACTTAGCTTCCCACTCTAATGACCCAATCAAAGAAAGGCATGCCCATTTCTAGCTGTAAATATTATTTATTTCTATTCTATAAAACAGAATATTTGATACTAAATAAAAAAGTAAATAAAAATAGTCTGCTAATGAGATGATCCAGACATAGGGACTCTTAGACAAGGATATTAAAAATAACTCTGATCAATATTTTGAAAGGTCTAAGTGGGAAAGGTAAATAAGAGGCATGAAGGGATGGGGAATTTCAGGAGGGAGATGCAAACCATAAAAATGAATCAGTTAAAATGCGAAAATTAAAAACACAGTATCAGAGATGAAGAATTCTTTTGGCAGAATGGCAGCCAGCCTTCCTGATGACCCCTAGAGACCCCTGCCTCCTGGTTTTCACATCCTTTGTACTCTCTTCATGCCCTAACTTGGGTAATCTGTGCAGCTACTGGGGTGTCGTGGAAGTGATGGTGTGTGACTTCTGAGGCAACATCAGAAAATATGTTGTGGCTTCTTGCTGCCCTCTGCTTGGTCACAATTTCTGAGGGACACTGTCCTGCCATGTGATGAAGAAATTCAGTCTGTGCAGGGCCCCCAAGAGAAGGAACAGTGGTCTTCTTCCAACAGTTAGGAGCAGTAGGTGGGTCTTCACAGCCTGTTGGCCCTGGGGGTAAATCCTTCCCATTGAGGTGCCAACAGAAATCAAGGTTCAACTACAACAGGAGGGTGCACACAACCCACATGGGGGACACACCTGGAGCACCTAGCTTAGATGACCGAGGAGGCTGTGCCACTGGACCCTACAGAACACCTACTACATAAAGCCATCCTACCTAGCCTAGGACATGTAGCATCTCTACCTAATACAGAGAAACAAACACAGGGAGGCAGACAAAATGAGGAGACAAAGAAACATGGCCCAAATGAAGGAACAGAACAAAAATCAAGAAAAAGAACCAAACAAAATGGAGACAATCTACTAGATGCAGAGTTCAAACCACTGGTTATAAGGATGCTCAGTGAACTTAGGGGAGGAGCAGCTGAACTTAGAATTTCACCAAAGAGAAAGGAAACAAACCTGGAGGTAGAAAACAAAGAAGAACGAGTCAGAAATCAAAAATACTTTAACTGAAATATAGAGTACATTACAGGGAATCAATATTAGAGTAAATGAAGCAAAGGATCCAGTCAGCGTTTTGGAAGATAAGGATGCAGAAAACACCCAATCAGAATACAAAAAAGAAAATCTAAAAAGGGAGTCTCTGGGACAACTTCAAGCATACCAGCATTTGCATTATGGGGATGCTGGAAGGATCAGAGAGCAAGGAATTGAAAACCAATGTGAAAAATTATGACAGAAAACTTTCTTAACCTGGTGAAGGAGATAGACATACAAGTCCAGGAAACGCAGAAAATCTCAAACAAGTTGAACCCAAAAAGGGTTACCCAAAGACACATCATAATTATAAAATGCCAAAGGTTAAAGACAAAGACTCTTAAAAACAGCAAGAGAAAAGCAGTTAGTTATCTTCAAGGGAGCTCTTATAAGACTGTCTTCAGCTGATTTCTCAAAAGAAACTTTATAGACCAGAAGGGATTGGCACAAAATATTCAAAGTGATGAAAAGCAAGGACCTACAACCAAGATTACCCAGCAAAGCTATCATTTAGAACTGAAGGACAGATAAAGAGCTTTCTAGACAAGAAAGAGCTGAAGGAGTTCATCACCACC